>JBBMOC010000003.1:0-105809 GCA_037975185.1 Centropyge bicolor
AGTTCACTGGTTTATGGACAGTGTGAATGTGGACTGACAGTCTCACACAGAGCAGAGATGGATCTATGGAAACAACAACAGCTCTTCGAAATGATCAGCTGTTTAGGAAATGAGACACCTTCTTTTTCACCTACACAATGATTCACAGCACAAAATGAGTAAAGCGATGTGCAGCCACTTGTGAAATGTCTTATTCTGAAATTCATACTAGAAAAAAAAAGCATCTTATAAGTGAGAGGAGATGTTTCATAGCTTTAGATTAGCATATTTTTCACTTTAAAAAATGTATTGTTAGTGGAGTCGATTTTCTGTTGTTTCCTCTTTATCTTTTTAGATTGTGACTTTCAAGAGAACAGACACACAAATGAACAGACTCACATGAGGCAGGTGATTAAGTCAGATGATGTGAGATCACTGAGGAAAATGAATGAAGAACTCCATCTACTGGCCGACTGCTGAGAAACACAGTCAGGCCTGGAACATACCAAAAAAACTAAAATTCAAAGGGAGTGTTGAACAGAAATAAATGTATGTAAAACTTATCTTTAGAGAAGCATATTCCGTGTTTGAGGGTTCTAACAGCAGCTCAGAAGCAAATCAGCCTGAAAACATTCGATGCAAACTGACTCAGTTTCAAGACTCCATGAAAGCAGCCTCACATGAGCAACATACCTCAGCATCACCTTTAGATTATTTAACGAGGAAACTACTCTGTGTGCTGTTTGTGTGAGAATAAGGTGAAAACAAAGATGAGGTTACTTGTCATATGGGCCCTTTTCTCAGCAGATTTTTTCACTCATCATATCAGGAAAAACACAAATGTGATAAATAACATTAATGATCGCTCCATTCAATTAAACAAGGACAGTCCTGTTATGAAAAGTCAAAATATCTGCTGTGAAAATGATCTATTTACTACATGTACATCCAAGGGGTTCATTCGTTCATGCCTGTGCTCCTCAGGCAAACAAACAAACAAACAAACAAACAAAAACAGGAGCAATGTGAAATTTATGATAAAGAGACTTTATCTGCACTTTTAATGAGACAAGTTTAATGAACAAACTGATGCGTCGGACTTCTTTTCTTAAACTGTTTAGCTGCCTCTATGAGAATGAAACTGTTCCCAGTGGAAAGGCTGAGTGGGAAAATGACACCAGTGGGTGGATTTATTTTCTATCTGATGTTATTGATCCATATTATTGGTATTATTGATCTATGGCTCTGTTCTTCAAATTACTTTCCCAGTGACTGAAGTTATATCGATCACAAGTGGATTTTATTTCATTTTTATTTTCATCTCTGATTAATTAAGGCATAGTGTATAAATATTTCTTATTATCATTGATAAAACAATAATGTGATAATATTTTGTTATCATGAAAAAGAAGGGGAAAATAGTTTCAAGTCTTCACAACAAACTAAGTATCACACAACCTTCCTCAGAAAAGAGACTTGGTTGTTGGAATTATTGGTATTCAAATTCATTCGTTAATTTTCTGAGCACTTTAAGGACTTATCGACCGTGTTTGCTTAAGAGTTGGGTTTAAAAGTTCATTCCTGCCTCCCCCTCAGACCTTGTGTTGATCAGACTCCTGTCTCCAAGGTCAAACACAAACTTTCATTCTCTGGTTTCTGTGTAAACTGTGCAGGGATCTGACAAACTCTGGCAGTGATCTGCAAACACCACTAGGTGGCAGTGCTGATTCAAAGTTCACATCCTCACCAGCTCTCTCTCTCACACATTTACAATTTACACCTCAACACCAACAACTGTAGAGTCCATGCAAATCAGTTCATTTTAGACCACTGTTGTTCTTTTTGTCCTTGACTTTGCATCTGAAGAATGAAAATATTCAACTTTTTTTTTTTCCTGTTTAAGTGCAGACCTGCTGTTTCTCACTGTGTTTACATGCTCTGCTGGGTTGAAGGACAGAAAACAAGAAGCAAAGTCAAATACAAAAAAAAAAATAGAAAGTGGTGTTGTGTAATATATAAACTGATAGATATATATTTTTATTTTGTTCCTGGCAAGCAGGAGGATTCAGGAAGATCATTTTCTAAATCACTGGTAGTCAATTACTTTTGTAATAATAATACATCAACAGTCACTTTGGCACGTTGGACGTATGTTTACCTTCAAACTAGCTCCTGAATCTGGACTGATTATTAAAATGCATCTCAGTGACTGATAATTGAATGAGTCTTTTAATGATCCTGGCGTCTCAAAGCAGAGGGAGATGCTGCCGAGTGTGGGCGTCTGGACTCATGTGATACTTGATTGGAAAATTTGCTCCATTAATTGGATGTTAATTAGGAACAGCTGTGACCTTGGGGACAGGATTCTTCTACGCATCTGTTAAGAAACTAACTAAGAAAACAGGAGAGCAAATCTGTATTTTAACCAAGTTTAACTGAGAGAAAGACCACTGTTCTGAAATGTTGACTGGTTATTGATTATTGATTGTTGCCTGGGTGAAAAGTAAAAGTACTCACTGCCCCCTGTGGCTGTGATACTATTGTGTATTTTCTCATTAGATTATTCATCCTTTAACTGATTGATCTGTAATTGACATGTCGTCACAGTGGCTGAACTGTTCTTGCACTTTGTTTGAAGCTCTGTTGTAAAAATAGATAAAAGTCAAAAATCTATTCAACTCAGCAATTATAAAATATGGAATTAGTTCCAGGCCTTGGTTGAATTCAGCAGCCTTCGCTCCTGTGCTGCGTCACCGCCTGTTGGAGTCGAGCTGACGGAGTGAGTCACCAACCTGTGACTCCAGGCAGGAAGCAGACACAGAGCGATTATTTCTGAATTAAACCAGGAACCGTTATCATTTTGATTGGCACCTCGGTGACCTCTTCATCTCCCTCCACAGACTGAAACTAAGGAAGGAGCTTCAGGAAAATTCCCATTAAGTCGATGCAAAACAACGATTCGCCAAGCTCAGAGTCGTTTATAGAGATGAGCTGAGAAGTTTTATAGTGTTTCTGCAGGTTGTGTATAGACATGTACACACGCATATACTGTACATAACCACCTGCTTCATACAGAGTAATCTATTACATTAACCCTTCACTATTTATATCTTTGCACTTTTTGCATTAATCTTTTATCTCTTGTTCAGTTTTGCTCTTGTTTTCAGCTTAATGTCTGTTTCTATCTTCCTCCATGTATTTGGCCATTAAAGCTGATTCTATATTAGCATCCGGTCTATCGGAGTCATCGAGTGCAGCCAGCAGTTACTGACACAAATTATTTGCTCTCATTTCACATCGACTGTCAGCGAGAGAACACGAGCCGACTGCAGCAACAGGACGTTTCCAGCTGAGTAATATTCAGACAGGTAAACACCCGAAGGACAGGCCACGAGCTGCTATCATTATAATATTAACAACAGCTGAACCTTTGCTACCACAACACCACCAGGGCATCCTGGATTTTTTTTTTTTTTTTCAGATATACAGGTATTTGGTTCCAAAATGACAGTTTACCTCAAGGCCCTGTCAGCTGTGGAGACGTGGACGCTGATTCAGATCTACAGTGTGTGAGGTGGAGGGAGGGGGGTGGGGGGTTGAGGAGAGGCCTGAGCTTCTCCCGACAAGTCAACTTCCTGACAAACTGTCCTTTTGTAGGAGGGAAGAGGAGNTGCACAAACTGTTCTCTGGCCGATGACAGTGGGGAAATGCAGTGTCAGTACTGTAAATAAAACGTCATTAGTTTAGTGTTTATTTAATGAAATTTATGACTCACTTTCACTCTGAGGTCTAATTTTTCAAAAACTTTGCCCTCTATCACCGCAGCTTGTGTCTTCGTAGATTAAAAGCCAGCGGCCACGACTCAATGACAAACGGTTCAACAGAGCAACAAACATAATGCACCACACACATCCATCAGAGGCCAAACACCAAATGTAATGAACTGCTGAGCTTCTGTGGCGACCTCCAACGTTTTCATTAACTTGAGAGCCCGCTGCATGTCCACATCGTCTTTGAAAGAAAAAAACAAACTCAGTAGCAGAACTTGATATGAAGTGTCGACCTTCTGCAGCGAGAGGCCGCCGCTGAGCCCCCGCTTATTGATCCTCCCCCTCCCCGTGCGCCATAAAGGGAAATAATAACCAAACATTATGTCCAGCCAGCTGTTGATGGCCCCTCATGATCCAAGTTCAATCCCATCTGCATATGCTCAGCGAGGTGTGAGATTAGGCCCCCGATGATTTGTGACAGAGTTAATTCACCCCTGCCACGCGGAAGATATCTGGACCGCTGCCAAATATTTAGGGAGATTAAGTTTGTTAAGGGTGGGGTGTCCGTCAGCTGGAGTGGACGAGCTGGACTTTAAAGAATAGCTGAAAATGTATCTTTAATTTGACTTAACTTGAAGTTTTCTTTAAATCACTGCATTCTCTTATTCTGTATTTTAGGCCCATTTAATCTTGCTGCATCCAGTTTTTTCATTCTTCTGATGAAATACTCATTTGCTGGTGATGTGCCTTTTTATTCACAGAACAACTTTATCACAAAAAAACTTTCAATATTTTCCACATGAAAAGATCAGAGTGGCTTCAGTTTGACGCTACGTGGATCAATTACTGCTTTTTAAACTAACACAGAATCATCTCAGAGTAATCTGCTGATGCTCCATTTGAGATTTTATTTTACAACAAGTAAGTTTTTGTGACAATTTGTGGAAACAAGGTAGAAGGAAGATCAGGGATTGGAGCTAAATGCAGAAAACACAGGCAAATCTGCAGCAATTCAATCATCTGTTCACACAGAAAAAAAAGTAAATGAGGCTTACAGGCAGGAATCCACAGAGTCCAGACACTTGGACCAACACTGAGACTGAAACTCTGGGTACAAGGTTCAAAGACAAACTGGCACAGAGCAAGTGGAGCTCACACACTGAACACAGGAAGAGAGGATCACAGGTGGGACCAATCAGGGCGCGGCTATCAAACAGGTGGGAGACACACAGCAAGTGAAGTAACTAAACACACCTGAGGACATTTCAAAATAAAACAGGAAATAAGTCAACTAATCCCCAAGAACATGACATTTTTAAGTAGTTACATTTACTTTGTTAAGATGTAAACAACTTCCTCTTTGTGTATGTTACAACACAATATGTACAGGAAATATCTGATCCATAAATTACAGTACATTACATTTCTCCATAAATTAAAAAATAAACACAAACTCCACAATAAGGGCTAATATCTTGCAATAAACTACAGTTGCTAGAAAGATGGAAACAAGAGGCAAATAAACCATATCTATACATATATAATCTAAATGATATATACAAATATACAAATCAATGCAGAGCAGCTGACTCATTCATCCCTGATCATTCTCTCCTGTAGATCAGCTGATACAGTGAATGTGATGAACGACAGTGTTTAACACCTAAACGTGTCACTGTGCTGAAAATAAACAGCGATACATAAAAACAGCTCGAGGAACATTACAGCGAGGTGCTTCCTCATCCAGCTTCTGCTCGCTTCAGTTTTCATTCACGTGGGGAAATGGGTCACGTTACTGGTTTCGGGGGGAAACTAGGCCGTTCATTCATGATGAGCTGAAGTTCCTGCTTGTGGCCAAATGTCACAGAGCAGCAGAAAAGCCCTCTGGTACGAAGACCAATATCTATAGGCAGTGACTGAAGCAAGGTCACGGACACACTGTAAACACACGCATGGCTGCACATCAGTCTGTGGACAGCATGTAAACTGTGCATGTTGAGCACAAATACAGGGCTTCAGAATATCTGTCAGTCATGTCTATATTCAAAGGAAAAGACTTAAAGATGACACAGTAACTAATCTCAATATAGTAGATCTGTAAATGGGTAAAATAGGTTAATAATTTTCCCATGTGATGAATAATTTTCATGTCTTAATTTCAGACAGTTTCTGGCTTCAGCAGCTCTGGTTGTTTCAAATAAACTACTATTATCAACATAATCAGTCCCATATTTATTTATTACTTCACAAAAAATACTGTTTTGTTTTGTTTTAAATAGAAAGTCAGGTGAGAAGGTTTGTCTACACTGTGATTTGAGTCAGTTCCTAACTTAATAAAACTGACTTTTCATGTTCATCTCATGATTTACAACATAAACTGAATTTGAAAAAGCTGCAGTTCTGTCAAGAATTCAAAAAACTTTTCAGCCAGCATGAAAAATAAGCACAAACATTTCTACACATTGATCATGCAAAACTGAAAACTGATGTGTTTTTTGTACTGAGTCTCATGTTTTAAAGGATAACTCAGTGACTGGGAGTCAACTCTTAGTCACCACAGTGCAACATCTCAACAGCTCCTGTTTCTCTCCAGTTCCCAGTCTTTCTCTCTGAGACGGGAACAATCAGACGTCTCTCCTGCCAGACGGCGGTCATGAGACCGGGATGGCGAGGAGAGTGCGAGGCCTTGTTAGGTTGAGGCCAGACAGGGCGGGAGCTTGTTTTTCCCCTTTTCTGAGCGCACTCGGCTGCACATTATTTCCCACATGGTCCACAGGGAGAGCGAGAGACCCACTTTCTCTTCAGTGCCCAATCACAAACAGAGAGCGGTGACTAACTCTGAGCCGAGGACGCTGAGGTGGGCCGCCTCATTTCAAATGACCAGCACCGATGAGAGTCAGTAGGGAAGCAGCAGGGGGTGAGTGATGACTGAGGGGGGGGGGAAAGTGGAGGCAATGAATGAAATATTACTGAGAATAACATGAATTTTGAGAGGAATCCAGTGGAGTGATGTGACTCTATGAGGAGCCAGAGCTTTAAGGAGGAACAGCCTCAAATGTGATCTGCTTTGCACTGCGACAGTTGCACTTAGTCAGTCATGTTGAGGCTCAATGTATTTATTCATATAGGACACAGAGAGATGTGTTAACTACATTAGATGCTGTAGATTTAACCTCATCTCACATGAGGGCCTATGTCCCCCAGAGTCCAACAAGAAGAAGATCCCATAAAGCCTGAGCCTGTGTCCAGAGCTGCCACAGGCCTGAGAATCAGCTGTCATTATATTTAATGTGGAAGAGCCAATGTTAGCATATTAGAATATTGCTTTTTGTTGACTGACAGATTTTCAATTAAGACAACTTCATGTTTAGATTTGTTTCACTGAGTTTGTCTGTAACTCATCATTATAAATGTGAAGTTTTCATTTCTTCATTTGATGGTGGGATTTGAACCATCAACCCTGCCATGACCTGCTCAAACCTCTGACCAACACATGATGACATCATTCACTTCTTTTCACTGCACGCATTCTGACTGAGTTTGTCTTTTTCTCGACTTTAAACTCAGAGAACACTTCAGAGCAGTTTCCCCACCGGCTCCACCTCACCCGCTGTTTTCATTTAGGTCGGGTTTGCTTCGGGTCAGCGGCGGTGACTCGGGGCAGGAAAGCCAGTGGTGTGCTCACAGTCAGCAGCTCGTGCTAATGGCATCAAACAGAGGGGGGAGGGGGCGGGGGGGGGGTGACAGGGCAAAATGTCACTGCGTGGCTACGACATTATGGAGAACATGGTCAGCGTCTATCGAACACACACAGCTCAGAGGGAAAACAATTACAAATCACAAGGCACGACGACACTGATACAGTGAAGCTATTAGAATCAGTGTCAGCGGCAGAATGACGGCTGTTTGGAGGCTTTTATTAATACGTCAAGTGTTATGTGTCTGAGGACGATGTCAGTTTGCACCAATAGCTCTGTGCAGTGAAAAATAAGAAACTAAGTTGAAAATAGAGCTTTGAGGACTGTGATGCACTTTGTAGGATGTCCAAAGTGTGTGTTGCCTGCATGATTTTAGAAAATTTGAATATTTAATTTGGGTCAAATAAAACCTGAATTCAAACATTAAAGCTGCATTACTACTTTTTTTAAAATCAACAATGGGTCAAATATTCAAAGTGAAACTTACAGCGATGATCCCACAGAGAATTATCAGCCGTTTTAGGATTTCTTAGGACATTTTTTTCCTTTTCTTGCCCACAACTTTATTGGTTATGGGACCAAAACAGAGTTGGAAGGAGACACAATATTGGACTTATGTTCAAGTGAATGGAAACACGACTCTAAATGAAAGCTGTTGTTCCTTATCTGCTGGAAGAAGCAGGTGTTTGCTCCCATGTTGGCCATATCAACATTATATAATTATAATGCTGATATGGCAATTATATATGATTGTATGTCAGTGTTGTGTTTAGATCTTGTTTCTGCTGCCCCCAAGTGGCCGAAAATCAGATCTCACACGTTCATGCAGAAATATGTTCAGGAAATCAAACTCATTTAGCAGCTGAGCTCTGTTTTTCCTTGTGTTACATTTGAAACAGCAAAGTTAAACATCACTTTTATTTCTTCATTCAATCTGGATTTTTTTTAACATTCATGCCCAAAAACTAACTAGATAAAATGTTTGTTACGAACATTGTTCAAATCATTACCAGCCTGGACTATCAGTCAAGCCGTGTGATTGTGAACAGATGTGGAAACGTCTGGATCCCGTCGGTCAGGTCACCTCAGCTGATGTGACGTTTGTGTCCATTCAGTCAGCGTTAATTAGGAAGTGTAAAGATATTCTATCGAGGCGAAATGCCCCTTTAACACCAGAGCCTCCATCGACAGGTTTATCAGCTTCGCGTTCACCATATCTTTGCATCCAATTAGCAACTTCATTACTGTTTCCACTGAGCTGGAAAACTGACATGGGACTGCAGACGTTCTTCATTTCTCCATCCTGCGTCTGTCTTGTCATAAACTCTCACATAAAGACAAATATGGTCAGTGATCCAACGGACAAAGGTGTCTCACCACCATCGATACTGGAGGACTCCTGAACGTACGGGAGCTGTGGTTGACATGATGAAACACTTCTGAACGAGTCGGTTTTTAAATTGTTTTATCTCATCTGTCTTTGATCGTCCAGCTCTTCCTCCCATCACCCTTCTCTGACCCGTTCTCCTGTTTTACTTCTTGAACGCAGCATGGAGGAGACGGTGCGAACGCTACTACAGAACCAGGACTCGCTGGAAGGGCCCAAGGTCGACCCGCTGGACCTCATGAAGGCGTACAAGGTACAAACCTCCAGACACCACCGCATGTGTTTAAGATAAGATAAGATAAGATAAGATAAACCTTTATTCGTCTCACAGTGGGGAAATTCACAATTTATACTGGATGATGCTGATGTTGATAGAATGAAACAGTTTAAGCATCAAACTGGAATCAGAAGACGTGAAAAACAAGAATTTTTGTTTTCCACTTTTCATTGTCCAAATTGCTGATGAACACCCTAAAGATGATTTAACATTAGATTTCACCTTGTAATTGATTTTAAAATATTTTTCAGATTATGGCTTCATGTGTCGAGTTAAGTTTATAATATGCTTCATTATAAACGCTGACACAGCTGGAGCGATGCATCATTACTCTCATTGTAGTTGGCATGGTTTGAAATTTTTACAGACAAAAATCATCTGTTGACTTTTGAAAATCAGCTTTCTTGACAGCTTTATTTGTTTTTACAGAAAGTTAATGTTGAAAGATGTTTGAAATCAATTCTATTTTACAAAAATTGTTAACCTCATAATTTAATAATTTGCCTTGTGGGGACTCTGCTGTGTGGCTCCAGATGCAGATGAGTCTCCATGTGACCATGAGGACAGATGTTTGTCTCTGTCATACATGTCACACTTTGATGTAGATCATTATTTGTGTTAGTGTGGATGAATGTGCAAAAAGCTAATGAGCTATGTAGCGAATGCAAACAATTCATAATACTGTTTAGTTAGTTTCGTTTTCATGCTGCCGTCCTTCTTCCTCTTTTTGTGAATCGAGGCTTTTTAATATTTGGTTTCTGTAATTCTAATCATTAATGCAAAGTGTTAAATAATGCAACATTACATTACAGGCCAATAAACACCAGGCAAACATCTCAAGCAAGCAGCAAATCCTCATGAAGCTCCGGTCGGACAAAAGAAAATATTTGCACAGAATCTATAAAGTTGACTGAGACAAAGTAAAGATGATCTCAGGAAAGGACAGAGATGAATTATGTCCCACAGTAAAAGCACAATAAGCTCAGTCTTTACATTATGCTATGCTCCTTATTAAAGTGCAGTCTACAGTATCAGACAGTGTTCCAGGACCTTCATGCAGCTGATTGTGATTTTTCACCTGGTTGAGGAGAAACTTGAAAGAATATTTTTGCAATGTAATTGAATGTAATTGTAAATGAATTTCAAAATAAAAGCCTTCATTTGAAGACTGCACACTGCAACATTTTCAGGCAACTCAACAAGCAACACAGGCCTTTTTTTTCTCACACAGTAAAACTAAACAGCAAAAATACACTGACAACAGGAAAGACCCAAATTGAGCAGGTGAGAATTAGAAAACCCCTCCAGGCTTTTTGAAGGACCCTCGCCTTAACACACATCACAAGCAAATTTAAGAGTCATATAATCCACAAAAAACATAAGATCAAAAAGCAATTATAAAGTCAGCTGAGCGAAACAGCAGAACTATTAAAGAAAACAAATATAAAATAATAAAGTGATGCCATTTTTGGAAAGGCACAAACAATTCAGGTTAATTTAAATGAGGCAACGCAAACCAACTGGTGCTGGACTTTGTGCTGACGTCTGTTTCTGGTGCAACATCAGTTTGCTGCTACTTTTATCAACGAGATCAAACTGCATACTTGGAGCAAATGTGCATCAATAACTGAATAATGCTTCAAAAACAAATGGTCTTTTTAATGACTCACTCTCCGACCAATGGATGCATTTAAATCAAAATTCACTTTTAGTGTGGTTAAAGCAGAACACTGGTAAAAAGCATTCACCTTTTAATGAATATGAGCGATTCTTACAGTGTTTGTCGGCCACAGCTGCTTTACACTGTATGAAAAGCTTCTCCTTCGCTTCATTAAATCCAGATCAGTGAAGCAAAGCAATAAGCTAAAACTGGCTACAAGCTGCAAAAGTCACACCAGCTTTAAAAAGTCACATCATCGGGGTCATTTGATTCAATGTTAATAATAAAAGTGGGTGTTAATGCAACTCTGAGTTGAACAAAGTGGAAGTTTTATTCCTGCACCTCTGGCAGCATCACTGTGTTGTTTATCAGGATTTATTGCTTTTATAACTGGAGCCCATTTGATCCGCTCTCGCTGCACTTCAGGACAAACTCCTGGAGGAGATGTGGAAGCAGCAGGACAGTCTGGAGGCTCCCACCGCCGCGGCGGCAGAGACGGCGGCTTCGCCAGAGGCCGGCGCCGGGTCGGAGGAAAATTCCAAGGACAGCAATCCCCTGCTAGAGCGACTCCGAGCCCTGGAGGTAAAGTGGATTGCATGGTCCACTTCTTACCCTTCCCCCAACCCCTCCCCACTCCCCCCCTGCTGCTCCTCATGTCCTTTCCTTTCATCCATGAAATGTAAGATTGATCGATACATTGAGAATACAACATGCTTTATTCAATTCACTTCACATCTATAGACGTGGAGAAAGTGAGCAGCTCAAGGACGTCGCACAAGGCTGTTTGTCCAAGGACTGAATGTGATTGTTCTGGTTACATGATGGTCTGATCAATGCAGTATCACAGCAGTTTGTCAGATAGTCACGATGAATGATGATTTTATTCTATAGGATTCACGTATATGGGCACAAATGGTCCATTGTTGTCATGACAGCACGACTGTCTTTCATGGCTGCATCCTGTTTCTTTGAGTTTCTCTCAAGGTTTCTATCCACTCTGTGGTGACGACGATTGACAAGGCTCAGCCTGGTTGTGAACCCAGAAGCAGGACGCGGAAGCAAAAAGTTCAAAATAAAAGATTTTATTTAAACAAAGTGTAAACTCAAAATCACTCTACTGAGGACTGGCAAAACGTGGATAAACGAAAATCTCTCTGCTGAGGTAGAAAAGTATCAAATAAACAAAGTAATAAACTCAAAATCACTCTAGCAACACTGAGGAAAAACGAGGTAGAAAAAGAACAAGATAACGTGGAGGCGAAAACAGGAATACTTGACATGAGACGCATGGACATAAGGCACGAGTTGACGGACACGGCAGACACGACAAACTGGCACAGGACAGGGGAAGACGCGGCCATTAAATACACAAGGTAGGGAGTCAGGTGGAAACAATCAGGGCGGGGCAGACAATCACACCGGCGGGAGACACAGAAGGAAGGGCAAGCAACCTGAAACGAGATGGGAAACAGTTACCAAAATAAAACAGGAAGAGACAGGACAACATGAGACGAGACATAACTGCAAAAGTGACTTAACGTTTTTGCCTTGTTATGACAACGATCAGGCAATAGAATCAGTTGGACTCACTTTGGTTAAGGTTTGGGAAAGATTGTGATGTCAGTTAAATTAGTTTGTGAAATAGTCAAGACATGTAATCTATAGGATTTGTGTAGATGGACACAAATTTTCCATTTCCATTTGAAGATTGAACTGAGCATCATGAAAGTTTAATTTCAATTTCTGCCCTTGAACATGAACAGGCTTAAAAGGTTAACTTTTATGACTCTTTCATTTGAGACTGAGTCGTCTGATCAATGAAGGTTTTTGTTTCTTCCTATATTACAGGGTGGTTTGCTAAAAACATGAGGTTAGTTCATTCAAAACTCTTTGACCCTGACCAGCTCAAATCACTTTCTTCTCACTCCCATTAGAGCACAAGTCACCAAATTATGGCCTGTGGTCCAAATCAGACCCCTTTTTGTTTTACTCAGTAGAAACTTTTAAAACAAAAGCAAAAAAAAGTTTTAAAAAAAATTCTTATTTTCCTCATCGGAACCTTCAGGCTGCTACATTAATCTGCTGCAGACCCCTGCTCCACATCCAAATGACTGTGTGTGTGGCATCAGGCTGGGCTGTGTGTTGCTCGCTGAGGGCCAGGCTATTTTAAATCATTAGGGAATCTAAGACGCATAAAAATAATTTAAATCCGCCCAAGGTAAATACTTAATGAATTCCTCAAGACGACTGGAACACGAGACAGTTTCTGTGTTTCTGCTTCATATCAGCAGAGAAAATCGAAAATAAAAACTGCTGTCATTTGTCACAGCAGCTGAACCTACCTGCTTTAGTAGGTGACAACAAGTAGAGCCAGTGTCTCTTCATGCCTCTGTTCATTTTGAATATTACAGAGAATGAGACCTCATTATGCCGAAGAGTCGTCTGAGGGCGAGGGAAAAAAACAGCAGAAGACAAAGGAGTTATTTATATCCAGGAGGCGATAATTAAAATGCTGACAGGGTCGTTAACATTTGTCGTCAGCGTTCCAGTGAATGTACAGTCAGACCTTCTCTGAGCAGGTGACAGGAGTCACCATCTGTCGGGAGGTCTCACACAGCCTCATTGATAGTGTCGCTGCACAGCAGAGACAGCAGAGGTAGAATCTACCTAAAGACAGATTCACATCACTGATTCAGCTTTGTTGATCTCTGGAGATGTTGTGGGCAACAGAGGCTGAAACATGAGGTGTCTGAGTTAATGATTCATTACAGGGAGAAAGTGAACTCTGTTGCTTCTTTGTGTTTAATGTTCTTCAGCTATGAATGTCCAGCAATGTTGTGACAGTGCAGCTTAGTGGCTTAACCCTCCTATTATCCTTGGGGTGGGGTGGGGTGGGGTCACCAGCATCAACCAATATAGATCATTCTGTGAGAATCATGAATGTGCACCCCAAATTAGAAAAGATTTGGATGAAAGATTTTCAATATACACTATCTCTAAAACTGAAAGTTTGACCTGATGGTGGCGCTGCAGGAAACGTCATATCATCACCAAAACCAACAGGGTTCATACTCTTGTGGTCACTAAGGTTGTCAGTAAATTTAAGAGGATTTGGAAGAAAACTTTTCAAGATAAATTAATTCCAGTTTTGGCCTGTTGGGCCTGTTTGTCCCGATGGTGGCGCTAGAGGAAAGGTCAAGATTTCATTATCAAGGGGTTATTTATGTTTTCAACAAATACACAAAGTGGCTGACACAAAAAATTGGTCAACAATAATCTGCAAATCATTTTTTTGGAGGGAAATATCCATGGGGTCAAATTGACCCCAAGGGTGAAAAGGAGGGTTAAGGTCAGTAATTCTGACTGAACCCTGGACAACACAGTGAAATAGTGAAGATTTCATGAAGCTCTGCACAAAAACACCGTCCTTCTTAAAGCTTAAAGCAGATTGCTGCAGTTTGTGTTAAACATCACTCTTTATCTGAGTCGAATCTTAACACACAGACATGATACACTTATTTTTAGATTGTGTGATTTGCACTTTCTGAGAATAGCATTATCTCTGATGTCAATAAATCCGCTTATAAATAATCGAAAAAAAGACTCCTTATAACTTCAGAACTTGAGAGAGAAAGTTTTCTTCAAAGTCATTCAGGGTTAGTTGACTGTACATCCATGGATACACTGCAAACATGAACATGAACTACTCACAGTGACAACTGGCCAAAATGTAAATATGGGCTTTTAGAAAATGGCCCAAATTCTATGATTATCCTTCATTAAATCTCCAAAACCTGATGATGATGATGATTATTATCCAAATATAAGAAAGACAAAGATTAATAACAAAAGTGACAAAACTTTCTTTTGTGTTGCTTTTTTTTTTCTTTTTTTCTTTTTTTTTTTTACAGTGCACTCACAGTGTTTAATCAACACATAATCCTGATGATGACTCTCTCCTCTATTGATTCATAGACAGATGAGTTCTCTGTTGAAAACCTGAGCACATTCAGAAAATCCAATAAAACACATACATTGTGCAGCTCACATACAAACTGGTGTCATTTCTGAGCTTATTCTGTAAAAAACAACATGTGGCATGTGAAGCTGAGACTCTGCTGTAAACAAACAGACCGAGCAAATTAAACTGATCAAGCAGCAAATACACAGAGAGATATTCAGTATTTTAAATGATTGCATGCAGCTTGTGCAATCTAAACCGTGTTTGCATTAACTGCATCCTGATAACGTAACATTAATTGTGTGCAAGTTCCAGTAATTAGCAGCGTTGGTGCTTGTTGAATTATTGGAAATGATTGAACATCATTTCAGTGATATTTAATTTTCTGCGGCAAGGCGACAGTTCGGTCCTTAAGAAAGCAGCAGAACCAGTCTGTCATTAGTGATGATCTTTTGGAATAAAGTGCCACTTTAAATTACATCAATTTTCTTGTCTACTTTGTTGACCCTAATGGATCATTCCCAGTGTATTTTGTGGTTTCCATGCCGCCGCCTCTTCATGGTGGCTGCCTTTATTTTATCCACATTTGTAATTAAACTTTAACGCTGAACTGGAGAAACACTACAAGCTTTTCCATTTAGTTTGGAAGCTGCTTTCCAGTCATTATGGCACACTCGGGTACGTCCCTACAGCCGACCATGAAGAATTCTGCTCCAAGAAACGCAAATAAGTTAGAAGATAAATACTAAAAATAAACTGAGCTGGAGAAGTCGCCGACTCCTCTCAGCTGCTCAACCAAGGAGTGATATTCAGTGGAATTTAACAGCAGAGCCTAAAACGCGGATTGATGCGACACTGGCTGCAGATCAGCCATGTTCACTGTGCAGAAACAAGGATGAAGGAGTTCACTGCCAAACATTTACATCTTTGCAAGTGACTGATTTTCGCATTTTTTCAGGATCATTCTTGCAGATGTGATAAATTATGCAGATGCAAAAACAGCTCTTTTATTTTCCTAATTCAAGATTTTAAGCCTGAATTTAACATTGAGGGACAATTTTAAAACAGATTTTTAAGTTTGCATGCTCATCGTTCCAACTCGTTTGTAAATGTGATCAAATCAAAATCAAATCAAATTTATTTATATAGCCCTTTACAATTACCAAACGGTACCCAAAGTGCTTTACAAGAGTACCATAGAGCAATACATAAAAACAGTACATAAAAGCAATACATAGATATAATACATACAAAGTGGATAAAAAACAATAATAAAATAAAAACACAGGTTTTTGACAGCGGAGAGTGCCACAGTGCTGCAGGTTATCGGAAGCCTTCCGAAAGGATGAAATAAAAAAATAAAAGCAGGCAAACAAGACCACCCTAGACAGAAGTGAGTCTTTAGCTTCGATTTAAAAAGGCCAAGATCAGTAGTGGTGCGAATGTCGGGGGGCAGTTTGTTCCACAGTCTGGGAGCAGCGACAGCAAAAGAGCGATCACCCCACTGTTTGTATCTTGACCTTGGAACTGCTAAAAGAAGCTGACCCGAGGAGCACAAGGCCCTGCCATGATCACGAATAGTTAAAATCTCAGACAGATAAGAGGGAGCCAGGCCATTAATTGCTTTAAAAACAAACAACAGGATTTTAAAATCAATTGGAAAACGAACTGGAAGCCAGTGGAGTGATGACAGCACAGGGGTGATGTGTTCACGTCTGGACGTGCTCGTTAAAAATCGGGCAGCAGCATTCTGCACAAGTGAGATCACATCAATAGCACGTGTGAGCTCACATACAGTAACACAGACTAAACAGTATAAGGCTGTTAAAGGTTCAGACCATAGACTGTATAAAATATGGACGTAGTGTCCGTGACGTCACCCATAGGTTTCTGAAGAGCAAAAATGAGCGTAGCCATCTTGGTAGCCTACCTCCGGTTACTCCAAATATGGACAAAGAGGTGGAGCGAGGGCGGAGCTGAGGCGGGTCGAATGAACGCTATTGGCTGAAAAAAGCCGCTTTATTCAAAATAATCAAACTAGCTACGGCTAACCANAATACCGTTGCTAGCCGGCTAACCCCACGACGATCTCTTTCCCAAACTCAGTGACTAGAATTAGCCGGGGTGACGCCCTTTAGACCGTCAGTGGCTAGTTGTCAATCAAAGTGGCACCACTTAGATTGACAGCTATGAATTGTGCATAATGATGTATGCTGTATATTTTTAAACGAACGCCTTAAAAAAAAATTCGCCCCCCCCAGAGTTGTCATGGAGTAGAAAAACAGCTTATGAGACTAGAGCCATGTTTTGAACCAGGCTGTAAATATGTTTTTTTCTGTCGTAAAGTCGGACATTTTAACATGGGGCTCAGATGTAGTTGACTCACTTCTGCAGCCTGCTCTAGTGGTTATTCGAGGAACTGCAGCTTTTTTGCACTTCCGCATTGGCTTCATTTTTCAGTGCCGGAGATTGCCGCTTGGTTCAGACTCATAACTTTCCTCCAGCCTGATCTGTGGCCTTATAAACACTGAAGACTCCTTCCTAAGAAAAGACTGAATCAGAACATTTCTTACTTCTTGTCTCAGGATATTAATCAGCATCATTTCAGCAGCTGGTCATTGACAAAGGTTAAAATACTGAGGTTATTATCTTTGCCTGTCACCTGCAGTGCTGAGCTGCGTGAAGCTCTTCAAACCTTCCTGTGATTATCAGCCTGTTGCTCACAGCCCACAGCGTTCAGGTGAAAACCAGCCACCTCAGGTAGCCCAGACTTTGAGATTTACTGGATTAATCATTTCAGGGGAAAGTCACCTCCCGAGTCGCCAGAATGGTTTGTGTTTCCTGCCTTGCAAAAGCCCTGTGTCAGAGACTGAATTATACCTGGAGCGAGCCTCCTCGAAGGTCTGCAGCAGGATGTTTGGATGCCTGAGAATTTAAAGCTCCATTCATTTACAGCCATCCTTCTCTTCGTCCTACAGTGCTGCAGGCAGAGAGCCTCTCTGAGCCACCTCTCCATCTCCTTCCTCCCCGTCTTTCAGAAGTAATTACTGTAATTCATGCAGTTTATCTGTCGGTGTTTTGGTCTGTTCAGGCGGAGAACTCGGCTCTGTCCATGGAAAACGACAATCAGAGGAAGCAGTACGAGCGCTGCCTGGACGAGGTGAGTCTGCTCTCACAACATCAAACGTGTCCTGTGTTGTGTAAAGTACAATATGTGCCTTCACTGTCAGTGCAGTTCGTCTCCACAGCGGGTTTTCATACAGGATTAACATTGGAAATTCACATAGAAATGATTCATATCTGTTCTGGTTGCATCTCATGTCAGTGCCTCATATTTCCACAGTAAACATAATGTTATAAGCAAAGAGCTCTAGAAAGCAGCCTTAGTTTAAAGTTGACCATGGTGCATGTGTTTTGGTGTCATCCAATGGGATTGAGAGAAACCATATGATCATTCAACAGATGTAATAATAAATAAATCATCAAATCAGACAGACATTAGACATGAGTGACATCCTGCAAACTCTTACTGACAGCTGATTCTGAAGATATGGGAAAATTGCTTATTCACTTATTGGAAAGGGAGATGAGAAGATTGATATTAACCTTAAGTCTGGAAAATTAATATGAAGCTGGAGTCAGAATGGTCCGTCCAAAGGCACCTTTAAAACTCAATGATTAAAGGAGCATTCCACCAATTCATCATTGCATTCTCACATTATCAGACTTATAATAGACAAGTATCACAATCGATGCAGAAGAACCAGAAATATCATGTTTTATTCCGTGCATTCCTTTTGTCCTTGGCTCCTACATTACCCATAATGCAACTCCACCATCGACAGTGCAGTCTTCAGGTTTGCTAAACTAGTAGCAGCTATTTAGTGAAAAACCTGTTCACAAACTTTGAGGTGTAAAACCAGTTGATTCCCTTTGAACACATGGACCAGCACATCTTATTTCATCTGTTTGTAAATGGATTAAAAAAAAAAAAAAACATTGTACAGGTGCCACATAAATGCAATTTTACTGACTTACTTCTAAGTGACACACACACACACTTGGACTATTATCTATAGTGTTAGTGAGGTCCACAGAGGAAAGGCCGGAGGAGGGAGCATCTCTAATTGAAGCCGACAGCCATCGCAGCCCTGGGCGATGTGAGAACGAGCCTCACCGCTCAGGACGACCGACTCCCGGCTCCTTCCCTCCTCTCTTCTCCCCGACAACTCTCTGATTGTCTCTCCATCTCTCTCCCCGCCTTGCCTTCATCTCTCTCCAGCCGGCTCCACCGCTCCACTTTATTTTTTCAGCAGGCTTCACTAATGGCCTTGTACCATGGAGATTGCTGCCCATGAGAATTTTCCATATTCTGGTTGAGGACAGAGATTTCAGACTTTCTGCTGTGGGATTCATTCCTCTTCCTCTGCTTTTCACTCTTATTATGCACATTAATCTTTTTTGGGGGGGGGGGGGGGAGCGTTCGGAGGGCTTCCTGTCATGGTCTGAATGAGCCGAGGCGAGTCGTTTTGATAGAAAGATGAAAGAGGTGGAGGGGAATCATTTTGCGGCACACAAAAGTGGAAACATACTTATTATTCCGGTGTCAAGGTATAATGTGTGCTTCCGCTTCAGAAATCAAAATAAGCAGGGAGGAAGGCATTTCGGACGATGCTCCTTTATATTCACAGTAAAAACTAAACAAAACTTTTTTTTCTTGCTGCTAAAAAAATTCATACAGAATAATAAGTTGCATCAGGCTGAACCTCGTTACACGAACGCAGGCAAATAAAGTCTGCAGGGACGAAAAGAAACAACCTCTTAAAAAGACATTTGTTTAGATTTTTATGACTTTATTTTGGTAAGCGTGTATAGATAATAGATGGACTATATTTTGGTTTATTCATGTGCTGAGAATAAAGTTAGACATACTAACTGCAGACAGCTGCTATTTCACTAAATCTGAGCCTGTGATGCAACACACTGTCAATTTGTCCTCCCAGCTCATCGTACACGCCTTCACATTCTCTCTGATGCTGTTTTTGTACTGGGTCATTTTCATTTACTGTCTCTCTCCATCTCCAAGCTCCAGAAAGTTCTGAAATCCACGCTGATGCATTTTTAACATATTTCTGCTTTCTGGTCTGTCGAAGGTGGCGAACCAGGTGGTGCAGGCTCTCCTCACGCAGAAGGTTCGTCTTTGTCTCCGCAGCACTGAAGCATCATTAACCCAGTCAACCAATAGAATCAGTGGGAGAAATGACGACTGTCACAGTGATGAGCAAACGCATGTTGCTGACATGAAGACGGATTAAGCTCAAGATCTTTGAAAGTTGAAAAGTCAAAAAAGAAAATTTAGAATACTTAAGTTTTTTTTGTTTCAAAAGATTCAAGATCAACATTTTAGCATTGATAAATTATCACCACACCAACAAGGGCAAAAAACTGGCAAATGAAAAATATACTGACTTTATCACCAATGAACTGAGACTTCACTTGGACTTGGCTTCATTCCTCCACAAGCCCAAATATTAAAATGTACGTTTTGTCAACTCAACTAATGGTTCAGCTAATGACAGAAATGCACTGAATCAGTCCAGACAGACAAGAAGATACCTCTGATTCTCTGCATGTAAAGACTCAGCTGTGGTTAATAACACATTCTACCAGCTGTGTGATTCTGGGTTCAGACGACAAAATATCAGATCTGATAATAACAGCCAGAAAAATACAACATCAGGGATCGTCTCATGTCTGTCGGCCGAGTCACAGCAAGAATTTCTGAGTCTATAATCCCATAATCTGACACAGTGAACATCTCAACAGACAAAAATATTGTGTTGTCTGAACCCGGCATAAGACACACCTGATCAGTTCCTAATGAAAGGGTCCTAAAGTCAATTTACAATTCATTGACTGTTTCTGTTCATTTTAATGAAATACCTTTAATCTGTAAAAGTCAAAAGTGGCACTAAATTCGATGGAGGCACCAGAATATTTTTAGGAGACAAAACACAAAGTTTGGGGCTTGTGCTTTATAGATAAGTCTCACTTCTGACTTACATTTAACCATAAAATAGAGTTCAGTTTTTAAAGTTAAAGTTTAGCACATAAAGGTAAAAATGAGGGACAATGTAGTCCTAAATCTGATACCAATGGTGTTACCAACAGGCCACTACTTTTACTATATCTAAGCCCAGTACTGTAACTGAAATCACTGAAGTAAAAGTACTACAGTTCATTCAATATGTGAGCAACAGTACACTGAAAAGTACACATGTATTTTGGCAGAAAGTACTGTAAATGTGTATCAAAATTTAAGTCCTGACTTTGAGGAATGGTTCCTTTTGCTTCTTGCATTGGTAATAAATATATGAATGCTATACTGCAAAGAAACTACTGCAACCATGGAAATACTCAAATAAAGCACAGAAGTTCTTCAAAACTACTTCGCTACAGTGATTACATACATATATTTGTTTACTTCACACAAGGAAACGATGATGATACGGATGATATTTGTATACCTCATAGAGCACATCACCAAAGTGAAGGCTCCGTTGTTAGGATTCACCAGCATTTCTTTTTGTAGTTTTTTACAGTACTGTCATGTACATCCTGCATGAGTACAGCTCTGTGTCCTGTTCCTGTGAAACTACCATCTGATACACATGTAGTTCTCGGACAGCCACAGTGATCTGTCCGTCTGCCTCCTCTTCCAGGACCTGAAGGAGGAGTGCGTGAAGCTGCGGACCCGAGTGTTCGACCTGGAGCAGCAGAACCGCATCCTGAGCGTGCTGTTCCAACAACGTGTCAAAATGTCCACGGTTCCTGTCTCTCAGGTAAGAACACGCGGTGCCGAGGACGCAAACAGACCCTGACAGAGCCGCCCGGCTTCAAGGCTGCTTGAACTGTACATGAGCAGCGCTCCGTTTCTAAAGGTTACCGTCTTTGAAAAGGAGCACGAAGAGGGAGAAATCTACCCAGGATGCAATTTAATTTGTGAGGATGTGCTCTCTTACTGTCAGATTTAGATTTGCAAAGGCTTTAATTTGGGCCTCAAATTCTTCCATTCTTAACGAGAGTAGTAGTTGGTGTCAGAGTGGGACGCTCGAGCGAGCTGTAGGTCATCAAGCAAGCATTACCCCCCCTAACCGCTCGCTCCTTTATGCTAATCATGTCAGAATTCAGCCTAATAGTGAGCCAGGCCTCTAATCCAGCTGTAGCTGCAGAGTGTCGGCGCAGAAACGGGAGACAGAGCTGCACATGTTTCTCTAATTGGAAAGCTCTCAAGCGTGGAGCATCAGGGATAATTGGTTAAAAACCTGGGTGCTCTTGTACCATTGTTAGTCATCATGACAACTGATGCTTCAGTAGAGCTTCATCACTAACTGCAGAGCTTTAAAGGTGCATGAATCAATAAGCTTTTGATGAAAAACTGTGTGTACTCTGACAGGATGGACTGTCAGCGACAAATCATCGCATGACTCTATTTCCTCTACTTAGCGTTTTAGCATCTTTTAGCTCATTGTTTTGGTTTTCGGGTTTGCAAATGTCACTTGTTAGCATCTGTTTACAAGAAATCCCTGAACGCTACCAAAGAGTCCAAAGAGTCGACTTTTTAGATTTATAAACTTTCCCCAAGAGGAAGTTCCTTTCCAGCAGGTTGTTTCCCTGACAGAGTTGGTGGAGACCAGAGCTGAAAGGGGAGTAAATACTAGACTTGTTTCATCAAGGTGTTGCTCTGTGTCTGCTGGATGTGTAAATAGGTCATTATTTCTATATTGGATATAAAAACTTTATATGGTGATAATGTTTTGTTTAAATCAGTTAATGTGAATTTATGGTTGGGTTTAGGTCGTTGCATCAACTACATAGTTAATCTTATATCTTGTTTTCTTATTATGGATTGTCTGAAACTTGTCGCAGCATTTTGAGGACAGTAAATCCTCAACAAAAGAGTGGAAAGGATTTTTGGTTGCCAGATATCGGACAGAAGTGAAGCGTTTGTTAAGGACAGAGAGTTAAAATAGGACTAAAACATGTCTTTATTTGTCTTGTTTATCATCTGATGCTCATGTATCATGTTCCACCTTTCATGGAGGCCCGATGGACCAACAAGCTGCTGTTTTCCACCTCCTTCTTTTTTTCCTCGGCAGCAGCGATCTTCTCTGTGACGGCACCTTGTAGAGATTAATTTTCTCTTAACCTTCTCCTGCAGCGCTCCTTTGATGCGCAGGTTTGTTTACGTCACCTTGCTGACGGCCTCCATTTGGCCGCTTTGATCAGCGGCTAACAATCACGAGGCGGCGCGGCGCTCACGCTGCTCGGTGCCGGCTGGATGGAGGCGTTTTACACCGACCGAATCCACTGACATCTGATGTATGTTAGAGTGTGAATGGGGAGCTGGCTCATTCATGATGTAGTACTAGCAGAGTTGTGGAGTAGAAGAATTGATTTCCAGATTGATTGATATATGAAGATGAAATTGATTAATATATACCTGTAGGAGGTGAAGTCATGGTTTGGTTCGTACCCCGGTTGATGAGACGTGACTTTTCATCTGGATGATGTCATCAAATGTGCATTAGTATGTCTGATGCATTTACATTCACATGCTCTATGTTCGATGCCATCAAACCATCCCTGTCTTATCCACAACTCTGTCTTGAAATCTTGATTTGTTCTATGCATGTGTGAAAACCATAGACTGTATAAAATATGGACGTAGACGTGACGTCACCCATAGGTTTCTGAAGAGCAAAAATGAAGCAAATCGTAGTGCGTAGCCATCTTGGTAGCCTACCTCCGGTTACTCCAAATATGGACAAAGAGGTGGAGCGAGGGTGGAGCTGAGGCGGGTCGAATGAACGCTATTGGCTGAAAAAAGCCGCTTTATTCGAAATAATCAAACTAGCTATGGCTAACCAGCTAGTTTAAATGCTAAATATCGTTGCTAGCCGGCTAACCCCACGACGATCTCTTTCCCAAACTCAGTGACTAGAATTAGCCGGGGTGACGCCCTTTAGACCGTCAGTGGCTAGTTGTCAATCAAAGTGGCGCCACTTAGATTGACAGCTATGAATTGTGCATAATGATGTATGCTGTATATTTTAAACGAACGCCTCATAAAAAAAAATTTTTCTGTGGTAAAATCGGACATTTTAACATGGGGCTCAAATGTAATTGACTCCCTTCTGCAGCCTGCTCTAGCGGTTATTCGAGGAACTGCAGCTTTTTTGCACTTCCGCATTGGCTTCATTTTTCAGCGCCAGAGGTTGCCTCTTGGTGAAAACGCAGCCCTAGAACTTCATCGGTTGAGGAACGGTTTGGGTGGAACTTGTGCTTGTGAACTTTGGTTCCACATTATGTCCATTATGTACCATGTAGTGACTGAGTGCACCAGACTGGGACTCGTGTACTGTGGAACACAGGAACACATACAAGAACCATTACAACCATAATGTTAATGCACATCAATTAGTATCTACAAAATATTTTGGAAACAAGAATGTCTCCGAATAGGTTCAATGTAATACGGTTTGATTTTACTTTAATAAACAATATTGCTTTTATATACAGTGACAGCCAGGTGATAATAGACTTGTCCTGCAGATCCCTCCAGCAGAGCTGAGAAACAAGTCTCCTGAAGTGAAACTTACTGCTTTAATCTGAAGTCAACTGTCCAGCTCTGACATGAATAATTGATGATGGATGATACTTTTGATGGACAGATGATTCCTTTTTGCTTTCGCAGTTGAATATTTAAAGAAAGGCCCTGAAATGGATGGTTGAGCCCGGCTTGTTAGCCCTTCATTTTCAAAGAAGGGGAAGCTGTAATTGACAGAAACTCTGAGGATCCTTCGCTGTCACTGTCTTTTCAGGAATACAGATACTTGTTGAAGCCAGTTACAAACACACGACATAATTAAAATACGAGCTGTTAAAAAGCTACAGTCATGCCTGTTACCATGGTTATATACCTGCTATTATGGTATATAAGTGTTACTGGATCGACTTTTCAGTTTCAGCTTTCAGAACAGCTTTGTGTTTAAATGTTGATCAGAATGAATCCACAGCTGCCGACTCTAATGCTTCTGGCACTTGACACCTACGTTTGAGGCCTTATGAGTCTCTTATGTTGACCAAATGTTCAGTCAAATAAGAGGAAACAACAAAGTCATTCCTTCATGGGAAGTTATATGAGCTGCTGCACACAGGACACATTTATTTACATTTACATTTTTCATCTTACAAAATGTCCATTAAAAAGTTTTAATACCAGGCAGATTGATGTTGTTCACATGTCAGGATGTTGCAGAAACTTTTTCTTTTGTCTTCTTCATGCAGTACATGAACTCGCTTCAGAATGAACTGTGGAAAACTTGGAGTTTCCAAGGGTACATTTTACAATTCATTGTGAAGTGATTGACACTGAGACATACTTCAGTAATAGCTTGAATGTAAAATGTAGTGTATGAGGTGGATAAAATGTTTGATTTTCTCTTCTTGAATATAGATCTGTCTTGGCTTTTTCTTTTCTTCATCTTTGGCTGCAACTTAAACTTTTGGATTCTTTGACCAGAGCACTGGTAGAATTTCAGCCAAAACTTTTCTAAGCCACTCAAATTGTAATGAAATGACCCTTTCCTCTCTTGCAGAGAGTGGAAATTATTATGCAGAAGGCAGGAGAGAGTATTCAAGTTGCTTTCTTTCTAAAGGTCTCTTTGGATTGTCGGGGCTCTCAGCATGATTCCTCTCCTCTGACAAACCCGAGCCATCTGTATTCAGGGGACCTGTTTGATATCACACACAGAATTGGTAATTAAGGAAAATATTGAATAAACTGTAAGAGATTCCTTTTTCCAGCTTCATGGAAGATGTCGTGGAAAGCAATTCCCATATTTGATCATTAAGCGTGCCGCGAGCCGAGCGGAGCAGGAAGCGCTGTCCTTCATCTTTAACCTTTTCTGTAAAGGTCAGACTCGCAGACTCGGCTGAAAGAGAGATTCTGTCCTTGTAGGAGAAGCGTGTGTATCGCTGCAGAGATCCTCAGATGCTTCTGCTGGAAGGAAATATTGTTCTTGTTGACATTTGTCCTGAGATTAGACAAGGTCTCATTGTTAATTTACTGCTGAGTTAACATTCTCAATGAGTTGTCTGGTTGTGTCTTCACAAGTTATGAGTCTGTCTTTGAGACTAATATTAATCATATCAGTTTTTTATGTGTTTGGTTGTATTTTGTGTTTTTGTTGGTTGAGCCACAGGTGTTTCTGCTACTGGCAATTTTTATTCATTTGAGTCACTTCAGATATAAAAAATATTGCTTCATGGAGCATTAACTAGTTTCTATTCATTTTCAGATCTAGACATGTTAATCAAAGGAGAAGCTCTTCGACCTGCAGTCGGACTCTCCTCTTCTCTTCCAATCATTTCATCCGAGTTTGCTCTGATTAAACACCCAGTAAAATAGTTATAAGATCATTCTCAGGCTCCGAAACAGACTTTGTTATCTTCCCTTTAATACTGTGGATGGTGAGTTCTTACTTAATAATTGTTTTCACCA
Organism: Centropyge bicolor; assembly: GCA_037975185.1. Lineage (NCBI taxonomy): Eukaryota > Metazoa > Chordata > Actinopteri > Pomacanthidae > Centropyge > Centropyge bicolor. Next base: position 26,299 of record JBBMOC010000003.1, read on the forward strand.
GGCATGATGGAGCAGGAAAAAATGTTAATAACACAACATTGCTGGCAGCAAGAGACGAAAACAAAAAAAAAACCTTTTAAGTGCCAAATGCTGCCTTTGATTCACTAATGCAGCGTTCCAGTTTCCACCAGGCTACATTAGTAGTGTAAGATAATTATCTCACGCCTAAAGCTTGAATATTAACTGCAGCTGTTATATTTGTCTCCGGGAAAGTCACAAACAAAAGTTTTGAGAACGAGCTTTGCATTTAAATCACCGATTACAAAGTTTGGGGTGTTTTAATTGTGTAAAAGTTATAGATGTGTTTTCCTGCTGCGACCACCTGCTGTGCAGCAAAACAACATTTGTACTTATAGATTAATTCAATGAAGGCTGGCAGTTTTTACAGAGGTGGGGGAATGTGTGGGTAAGATGATGATTCATTGTACACACATTTTTGCATAATTAAATTAGTATTAATTTATTTTTTTTCAGCTGCTGCAAATACAACTTTTACATATAGTTGGAAAAAGGTTGATGGGAACCAGATTAGTACAGCTGGAGGTCACAAAACCAGAACATGAGTTTAAGCTGGAGGGAACTGCAGAGTCGTGATTTGTGGGTTAGACACTATAACTGATTTAACCTTTTGTCAATATGGAAACACTGATTTACGCAGCTTTGAAGAAGCTGTATGTGGATTTTTTTCCAGCCCATTCATTCAGTGTCTCTTGGTCAGATCCAAGCATGAGATCATGCATTAGCTGCTGTCTTTTTTATACCATTATTAAATGACGCATTTAATGTTCTTTCATGGGAAACTACTTTCAATTCCCTCTTTAGTTTGTTGTAGGATTAACATGGTGGATAATCTGCATTAAACCTATTACATTAACATTGTTCTATACCAGGGGTATTCAAATAAAATTTAAAGAGGTCCAGTGGGAGAAAGTTTCTTGATGCAAAGGTCCGAAGATCATAATGTCTAACTATATAATGTGATCTATATTGAAGCAGCCTAGTAGTTGTATCAACATCTGCATGTATTCAATACCTGGCGAATCAAATGAATTAAGGACAATTCGAAAACTTTTTGACAATATTTATTGTCAAGTAACATAGAACTGAACTTATGTATATGACTGCTGATATGTATGATGTTCTCTCATTTAAGGGCTGCATTTCAAAATAAGAGAAAATAAATACAATGTGAAAATTGTGCATGCTCAACCAGCTGTATCACGTGGAATAGTTTAACTCGCATGTAATTGGTTCGTGTGTTTCCGTATATCCACTAAACCACTACTGTAAAGACTACAAGAGCTGCACTGGGTTAAAATAGAAGTGACCCGTCAGATTTTAAATCATAGCCTTCTGCTTTGGTTTTAGGCCCGGTCCGTATGGCACAGGTTCTGAGTCCGGATCCGGACCGCGATCCGCCTTTTGATGACCTCTGTTCTATACTGTCCATATAACACGTCTTTATTTCAGCGAACTGAAACTACTTGTAGCAGTTTTTAACACGTTCATGTCTTAACTGAAACGCTCTGTACGTGGAACACATTCAATGTGCCAGACATGGAATGACCGCTCAGCCATCTTAGTGCTGAGCCTGGTCTCTGAGATCAGATGATGATTACTGCAACAAGAGATCACGGCCTTTGTACTTTCACAAAGTGGGAGCGAAGAGGCCAAAATCCATTAGGCTCCACGCTGGTGTTACAGCTGCAGAGAGTCCTTGACAAAAAAATGAATCGCAGGTCATTTCATTGTCCCCATCAGTGATCAGAGATGGAGGGTTTTCACACTGGAGACGCAGCACTCTGCTTGTGTATCAATTTGCCAGATAACACAGAGGTGATTATGTACAAATTATTGAAATGGAAAATTTGTTTTTCACTGCGAGTTATGCTTGTTAGGTTCCTTAATCACTGTGACAGCACACCTGTTCCCGGTCACGTTGACTGACTCCGAGCGAGGTTACAGCGAGGTGTTGTGCATCGCATTACACGACTCACAAAAGATAAAGAGAGAGAGAGAGGGCGAGCGAGAGCGAAAACAGCTCTGTGTTTTTCTAGCTGTTTCCAGCATTGTACTGAGGGAATGTGTGAGAAATTAGAGACACGTGAGCACAAACAGAGGATGAAGGAATAATGGGAAAATTTTTCATGTACACAGCCACCTGTTAGCAAAGTCTGAGCAGTTGGTGTCAAATACGTAAAATAAAATACCTCTGGTTCCAAAACCAATAGACTGTTCACTAAACCCAATCATAGCTCTGCGACATAACAAGACACAGCAGGTCTGTCAGGCTTCAGACACTCTGAGCAGAGTGGTCCGACTGATACTCTGCTTTGAAGAGTTTGAAGAGGGGGAGGGTCTCATTTTTTGCCCTTTCCAAAACCAAAAGCACAGGAGCAAAAATATGAAGAATGGAGTCAACAGTGTGTTTCTCATATATCAGAGTGAGCATGTAAATATCCAACAATACTAACGTAACATTAATGTTGCTTTCAAGGCCAAGGAGCACGTCTTTAACTAACTATTGACATGCTGGGCTACATTACATTTTGAGCATTTTTTTTTTTTTTGCTATGTTAAAAGTGAAAATGTTAAATCTTTATGATCAAACGAGGCAAGAAAAAGAAGTCAAATCTAACTTTTTTTAAATCATAATTACAGAAAGAGAAGCAAATATTTGTCCTGCATGACAAGACCGGTCTGTGAACTGAACCCAAATGCACGACTCCAAAACCAAAAGTTCAAAATAAAAGTCTTTAATGAAAATAGGCAAACTGAAAATCACTCTGAAGAGGAAAAACTCTGTGACAAGAAATGCAGAAAAGTAGCAACTAAAATTCACTCTTTCGAGGTAGCAAAAAATGAGAGAAAAACCAGAACAAAGTACAAACAGAAAATCACTCACTTGAGGAAAAATACTTGGCAAACAATGGCTAGGAAACACACTAGGAAGGGCAAGTAATCTGAAACGAGAGGGAGAGTTAGATTATCAAAATAAGACAGGAAACACAAGACAACACACAACATAACAAAATCTAACTTTACATATTCTTCTTGACGTAACACTGCATCATTAGGGCAAATTCGACCATATGACCAAACAGCTGATGAACCAACTGTACTTGTTACCAGGATAGTAAAGGATGCACAGACTGTACAGCTAGTGTCTGTACAGTTGGTGCATTACAACTGCACCAAACTTACCAACTACACAGAAGTTAGGTGTAGTGAGCAAGCAAAAACGAACTCAGCAGAAACTCCAGCTCTGTCTGTCATTTCCTTCCCGTTTCTCCTCTGTATGTTCAGACTGGTGGGACTGTTCACAGCAGCTACATGTTCTCCCTGTGTCTCCTGACCGGAGAGCCCGGCTGTTAAAAGTGTGGTGACAGGCTCGTTTGTCACACTGTTATTGGAATTCAGCGGCAGAGCGACACTCGAGGGACCTGAACCTGCAGGTCTTTAAACATCGACAGGTGCCTCCTTCCTCAGATAAACCTGCAGGGCTGCGCTGACAGATAAAGGCAAATATATAATAGAGTGAAATGTATTTGCTACTTTGAAGTGTCTTTTAACGGCATTTGATTTTTGTCGCTCTGTGAACTCATATAACAAAATCAAATTTATTTAGCCTTTTTGAAGTGTCTTTGCCTCTCAGGGAGATCTACAACACAGATACCAGGTGGAACACAAACAGCTTTCCTCTTACAAGCTTCACATACACAGACTTTATGTTCGCATGCTCACATTGAAAACAAAAGGTTTAACTAGGGATGAGCCGGATACTCGTTTCAGACGAGTATCCGGTATGGATAAAGCATTTTTGACGAATACAAGTATGATACGAGTAAAACCTGTCAATATCCGTGCTCGTGCTGAAGGAAAATCCTCATTGTGTAACTGACTGTCTTCGCGCTCTGTGATTGGCCAGTCACTCACAGTGCCCGCCCCTCCCTACACAGACACGTCTCTCACCTATGGCTATGGTCTATGGTCTCTCATAACGTACGCGGTGCATTTGACAAGACAGAGCTGAGTGAAAATGGCTCCGGTCCGGTTTTGTTTTTTGTTTTTTTTCTTTTTTCCCTACCGTCTGCTTGCTTTTAGTTTGGCTGGTGAAATAAAGTCAGTTGGAAAACTTAGCTAGTACTGAACGCGGTGCTTTTGAGAAGAACACAGTGAACAAGGCTGACATATTATTTCCCTGTTTGCATCACTGGATGTTTGCATGAATCATGAAGTTCACACAGATCATTAAAAAATAATAATAATCTTACAGACCACTTATACACATACACACATATAGCTGAACAAACAAAGTAGCCTATATTAATATTGTTATTCTATATGACTGCATGCAGTATCTGACACTTTCTCACTATAGTTCATAAAAATAAATATAATATTATAAATATTACAAATTAAGCTTTATATATTGTATATATGCTTTGAATACAGTAGATTAGCAACTGCTGATCAATCCATATCAATTTCAGACTTAAAATAATGTACCGTTTTTAAGCCCCACCCATTTCCGCTTCCACTTCCAGCCCAGGCCCCGCCCACTCCGAGTACAGATACAGATACAGATAATATAGATGGTTGAACAGATACAGATACAGATAGTGGTGTACTCGCTCATCCCTAGGTTTAGCTTTAAAGAGGTAGACTGACTTTCCTTATGCAAAGATGCCCCTGCAGATAAATGCTTTATATCAAGTCGCTCACATTCAGCTGTGTTTGATCACAACTACAGTCCCACCATCTAGTGCAGTCTGCTTGTTTTCCACCTCTCCACTCCTGCTGCCTCCTGCTTCTCTCTGAGTGCTGACACCAAAGTGAACAGCAGTGCATCGAGTCAGAGCCCAGCCCAGCAGGCAAAACACCGAGCAGCAGCCGGGAAAGAAACGAGAGCAGAGGAGGTGAATGTGACATGAAAAAGAAAGACAGCAAGGTGCAGATGAGCAAGACGTATTAATGACCAGAGGCCCGAAGGCGAGGGGGGAGGATGAGGGGGGAGTCGGTGCGTGTGATGGTGGATGAGGTGAGGGCGGCGAAGACGGTGACTGTTTCAAAGACTGTGGTGGAGAACACCGTGGTCGGAGGAGCGGTTGAGTGGGTGTAACCTTGCTTTGGGCGGCTCAGGGGGACGCATGGGCGAATTTTGATGAGATTGTGAAATTTAAAGTGAACTCAAAAGTCCATGGAAGCTTAAGTGCATTGTCCTTGTGTCTGAGCGCTGTGTTGATCAGCAGATCGGTTCAGCAGCAGTGAGTCTGAAAATGGTGTTAATGGCAAATCGGCGCTTCAGTATCGCCAACAAGCCATGATTTCATACTGTTTTCTCAGGTTTTGAGTGAATAATAACCAGTAAAAAGGAGACTGAGCACTGTGAAGAGTTCAATATGCATGTTCCTAAAAAGCACACTACCATCAACACTTCCTTTATTAATGCAAAATGTAATTAATGAAGATGCCTTCATTGTTTCCTGTGCTTTGCTATTGCTACCAAAGTCCACTAAAAGCTCCAAACCAACATGAACTGTTGTTACTAACGAGCATCGACTGTCTTATTCCTCTGTAAAAACGCATTAATGAGCCACACTGCCTCACTCGTTCCTTTACTACAATGAACATGGACATTTGACTCAATCCATCCTGCATCAAATGTGTATTAATCCACAGCAGAAAAGAGTCCCCAACAAATGCACTTTTCACTTCAGTTTGAGTGACATTTACCAAACACTACAGTGACCAGTTGTTTTAGGAAATAACATACGCACAATAACACACACATATATAAAACCATACATGATGGTGTGAAATTGTCCAACATGAGTAAATAATGTAATTGTACTAATAAAACAAACTTTATTGAGGTTAAAGTAAAGAGTTTGAACAGATAAAACTCAGTATTCTTTTAACTGTCCACACAGTTTGTTCTGGTGCATAAACAACATAATATTTGAAACATGAATTTCAGTAGTGTGAATTCCCTCCTGTCCACTCTGAGTACTCCATGTGTACCATAGAGGTATAAGTATCTCTTATCCTTCATGTGAGATGGGGCTGTCACACGCTGATATTCCATACTGCCTTCAGCTGCGATGGTGGGAGCTGCCAGTATAGCTTAGCTGGTGGAGAAATCTCCAGAACCGCCAGGGTTAGCAGTGAGGTTTCCATTACTAAGTCTAACATAAAAATGTATGAAGTCCTGGTGCTGTCAGAAGCCGGGGATAAAAGCATCAGCATAATAGCATATGCTCTGTGGGGAAGCCCTGGCATGCTGCAGACCCACCGGTTGATGTGTTATTCTGACTGAGAAGGCTGGATGGATGCAGGGATGGTATGATTTATTTACACAAGTCTCTGGGCCTGTCTTCATGTGAGGGTGTGTCTCAGACCATGAAATATACACAGTGATGATAAGTGGGTACGATTCCTCCCATGAAGCCAGAGTGTAATTCAGGGGAGTATTCTACAAATGTGCTATTACACTATAAAGCTGGGAGACCTGCCAGACAGTTTTTTTTTTAATGATGCAGCCAAATTTCAGTCTCTAGTTTGTCTCTTAATATTGGATTGTACATGTCCCATAATGCAACTAGATGCCTGGTCAACGCCCACCCCCAGTTTGCAAAGCTTTCTGTTGAGATGAGTAGATGCCTTTAAAAATGTCATTACACTACTGCTGTTAATAAATACTAATAAGAGTCATCATTAAGGAGAAAAAACTTCAATGGGTGTAGTGTAAAGTCCCACTCCTGCCTCCCGTCTTTCACAGGCAGACACAAAACAGTTCCACAAAATCAAGTCATTTCAGCACTTACGTCTTCATTTACAGATGTGTCATACTTTTATTGATTCACAGACTTGTCTTCTTTGCCACAACGTTGAGATACCTTCAAGCAGAAAAAGGCTGACACTGTTGCAGCCTGTGCAAGTGAGGTAGCAGCTAAACAGGAAAGTCCATGTCAACACACTAACTGGTTGGTCAGACAGGCAAGGGTCAAAAACAGAACAGGCAGTCCAAGTAGGAGCAGGAATCAAAAGTCCAAAGTCAAATGAGGTCGTGAGGCAAAAAACACTCGCTAGACATGACGTATCAAAATGAACTGGCACAGGTGAAAACAATCAACAGTTCTAAAGGCGGGAAAAACACAAAAACAGGAAGTAAAGTGACGAAACACTCCTGACGACACACTCTATGTAAAGCAGGAAATAAGTAACTTAAAAACCCAAAACCATGACAGACACAAGCTTATAAATATTTTGTGAATGATGATATTGTGATATTTCTATTTTCAGAACCTTTTAAACATCTGAATGAATAAATACCACAGAAAATTTACAAAGACAAAGATGTTGTTTTTAAAAATAGATCCAGTGTGATTCATTACTTACTGTGATGATGAATATAAATATAGCCAGGAAACTGAAACAAAAGAAAACAGAACCCTCAGATTTTTTTAAATAGACCTTTAGCTTTTTTTTTTTTTTACATTACAATAATTTAGATGTAGTTTTGGTGCTGTTGCAGTCAAAGGGACTTAATCTGCTTTCATCTTCATCATGACTGAATTTTGTGGAAGAGAAATTGAAAAATTAAGAAAAGTCATTACACAAAGTGGAAAAACATTGAAATATATGAAGGGGAAAATGCATCACAGCCCCAGAATTTGCCCTTGACTTTAAGCACAGCGCCACTCCGACTGAGGGCTTTGTTAAACTGTATCGCTGGTGTCAAATCTCAGATACCCCTCGACATGCTGACTGTAATTAGTTCCAAGATTAATCCGCACAAGCATGGTCGAATGTGGCCTTCTCCCGCAGAGCTGCAGAAATATAGGCTAGAACGGAAATAATAGGTGAATATCAATGAATGGACCAAATCACTTTAGTCCCAAGCTCCCTTATGCAATTATTTCCTTTTCACATTAATTATTGCTAACAGATGACACTAATGACTTTGAGAGGAGGCTGGCCATGGCAGCCATGCAAACGATCGATGCTGCTTTAAATGGGGTCACAACACTTGACACCTTTAGGCCTCTGATTGGAACCGATGCAAACACAGTGGCGGCAGACTTCGACACAGGACCCAGATCCCTCACAGATAATGGATCTAAGAATCTGCTTTAAGCACATTTTGATTCCTTTCAACTTATCAAAATCCAAAGGTCCGTCCATAGAGTCTGTGTAATGATCATAATCAAATCTGGCATTTTCATTCGGTAACACTTAAGGCTTCTATAAGTTGTAGGAGTTGTGCTTTTGCCTGTTATTTCACTGAACTGCTCAATCAAGAGGCTCACAATGCACTTTTCTTTGCTCTGTCAGTTGTGATGAACAGGCACAATGTGGGCACACGGTTCCTCTGGCACTGTCAGAAAACTGCTCTTTTCAGCCTCCTTTCAAAAGACTCCAGCTGGTGAAAGATGTTATTATAACCATCTGAGTCACAGGAACACTACGTGAATGTTGAGTTTGAGAGAGAGCATCGTCACCTGACACTTGTCGTTATTGTGCCGCTACGTTTGAGTTATGAATGAACAGCAGAGAGTGTGGCTGAATAGTCAGAGGCGACACTTTACGTCTCATTGACCAACTCCCAAAAAGTAACCATGGTACACCTGCAAGACACGAGAAACATGAAAACACGTTGTATTTCACAAGAGGACTCATCTAATTAGTGGAGTGGAAAATGTTATTCTTTTCCTCAATTAGCCTTTGGTAGGAAAGAGACATCTTTGTATCCAGCATATTGATTCTTCGAGGTCTGCGACAGAGACAAATGGAGAGCCATGGGGCTTTCTCACAGGTTGTACATATCGCTCAGGCTGCAAAGAGAATCTATTGAATAAAGATGTCAGAGATTAGGTGGATGAACAAATGTTGAGTTCATTGATGTGAATGTGAGCCATAATTTCAATATTTGTCAGTGCTGATAAATTAAACTATGAATATGTTTCTTATTGCCAATACAGTCTCATCCTCTGTCACTTACTGGACTGTTTTTGCTTAATTTCTGTTGATTGATTGCATTATTTTTTATTTTCCAGGAGGTCCAAAGAAATGGAAAAGCAGGTATTCCTGCAGGGCGGTGGCCCAGCCTGCTGAGTCTAACTTGCCCACGCAGCAGTGGCAGCGGCAGTGGCAGTGAACTGTCCCTATCCAGTGCTTGTAGTGAATACTCCAGTGGCTCCCACACCTGGGCAGAGGGACGTGGATCTTCCAAGCAGGTGGGTTTCATCCATCTTCCTTTAGTTTAAAGTACGCAGAAGTTGTCACAATAAAGTACTCGTTAGCATCTTTGTGATATTTTGGGTTAAAACCATGAACGCCATTTCTTTAGTTGTTAATATATCTTGTAATGCACAGAGCGCTACAAGCCGGGACAAGAGGATGAGTGCGGGTTCAGTATCCAGCAACCATTCTGCACCCATCGAGCAGACGGACCTGGGATGGAAGGAAGGCCACATTCTGAAAGGCCTGAAGCGTCTCCAAATGTGCAGCTCCAAAGAAGCCTCCTCGCTTGCACCTGTGCCACACTGCAAAGACTGTATGACCTCCAATGAGGGCATATACTCATTCGGTGTCAAGTGCGGCCTACAAGGGAGTGCAGCCAAGCAAGTACCCCCTACAAGCAAACCTTTTAAGGCCGGTGCAGGAATTGCTGCCCTCGACTCTGATGATGCAGATGATGATTCACCCAAATTACAAAGTAGGGAATCCAGTGACCAACCAACAAAAGAGCTTCTTTACCTGGAGAAACTGGATGCCACAAGGGACGATGACAACAATTTTCAAGAAGACCCTGTAAAACTTGCAGAGAACACGGGTCATTTTCCCTCACCTGTCACTGACAACTTCTTATTTTTGGAGCCCCCCACTGTACAACCTGGTGTGAGTCCAACCAATAGCCTCACGCATTTGGAAGAAAAAAGCAAAGACTCACTAGAGAAACACAAGCCTTCATCCATGAAGCTAAGTGACAGGAACAATAACCAGGAAAGGTCCACAGACCGCAAATCCAGACTTGATCATGTGAAAAGGCAACAGGGTAGACTCGCAGTCAAGCAAGCTGAAGGAGGGACAGGTGATGTGAGCTCCTCTATTCAGCACTCTGCAACAAGAGCCCTGAGCTGTGTGAGTGTAGCCAGACAGCGCAGCTCCTCGATGGAGGTTCCTCACTGCAGAGACCAGGCGAGTCAAGCTGGCAGCGATAGCCAGAACTACACCATCTCAGAATTTCCACAGAGGAAACCGAAACCTCAGCCTTGCGACTCAGCAAGAAAGGCTTTTATTCTGCGGAGCAAGAGTGCAGATGCAGGACAAGAACAACAAAAGCATACACATTCTCCTCTCCACCAAAAGCTTATTAAGGGTCACAGGTCCAAAGGACAGTCAAGCCCTCCTGGACACAGTGCTCCTAGCAAAAGGACAAACCTCAATAAAACCCATGATCCAAGCAAGGGAGCTTTATCTAAAGACGAGAAAGATGAGGACATCATGGTATCAACAGGTTCCAAGTCTCTCAAGAGTGTGCGCTCTCCCCTTGCTTCCCCTGTGAAGCATTCAAAGACATTTAAACCTCCAGGGATCAATGAAAAGAGCCCAACAAAATCACCTTTGCAAATCACTAGACATCAATCAAGCAACGACTCTGTGGAAGAGAGTATCTATGACTTACCCTGCTCTCCACGAAAACAGCGACGCCAAGACCAGCACCGTGATGTTTCCCATTCAGAACACAGGTCTCCGTCCCCACCACCACCTCCAGGTCGAACTACATCTCTGCTCCTTAGACCCAGTAGTGACAGCTCACCAAAAGCACATAAATCTGCAGGTCAGGCTCAAAGCTTGACCTCTGGGAAGATAACGTCGAGCACCACCAAGCCACAGTCAAATCAGCAATCCAACACAATGAAAGACAATCAACATACAGCGCCACAGATGGGTGCTGAAGGGAAACCACTGAAAGACACCCCTGTCTACCATACCCACTCATCCAAGATACCAACTGTCCCAGTTCAAGAGTCTCAAGCCTCAGAGTCAGCCCGGCTATCTATGGACGGCACGGCCACATGCCACAATGAAAATGGTGCTCCCTCTGTAGTACCAAGTCAGAGCGTCTTACAAAGATCCCAGCAGAGCATCAGTGAGCCAAAACTTTCAGAGGTCTTGCCTCAGACATATTCTAATGTTTACTACCATGGCATTGCCAATAATCTTCAGAGTTCCACTTCAAGAGGTGTAAAAGTGGCCCTTCCTGTAAATGCTAAATCTCATGAGGCAATCTGTGGACAGGAAACCAGTACCTTCCTAGTTTTAGGAAGACAGAACAAAGATGATACAAACTCTACTGCAAAAAGTATCCAGACCTTTCAGACTTTTACATGTGATCCCCAAATGATGAATGAATGTGGTGCTCATGACAAAGCCCGCAGAAAGATTGAGACTCGCTGTAACTCACTGGATTCCGAACCCACAGTTCAACCTGTTGCATCAGACAGTGGCGTGATGTTAGACTGGGGATTTGATGAGGAGGGTTGGTTGTTTAAACGCTCCGTGTCTGTGTCAACCAGACCTCCCCTTAAGCCAGTAATGGGCATGAATGGGGCCAAGGCTCGTAGCCAGAGTTTTGGTGCACGCTACATGGACAGACCGAGTTTCAATAGATCTGGAAAGGTCCGTACCCAGATCAAAACACACTCAGGGAGCTCCTTGAACTCTCTTAGTGATGTCCTTCCAGGAAGTATGAGTTGCTCCAGTAGCTACCATTGCCCAATGAATCGATCCCTTTTGAACAACTTCTTGATTGAAGAGGGCCTGACAGTTCCCTCACACTTGGGGTCCTCCAGTGAAAGACTTCAGAGTCTTAAACAACAGCGAGAACAGGCTCGGCGTCTTCAGATTGAGCAACAGTTTTCAAGCGCCTTTGGTGAACCGGTTTCTGAAGAACCAGAGAGACAAAGCACTATAACCACAATTGAAGAGAAAGTGATGCTCGGTATTGAGGAGAATTTGCACAAGACTCAGGAACAGGAGAGAAGCAGTGAGGTGAAGCAAAAATCTGGCTCAAGTTTGGCAAATTGGTTTGGTTTTCGTAAGAGTAAGCTTCCTGCTCCAAGCAGCAAAAAGACTGATCCACCCAAAGCAAAAGAGGAAAAGAGGGAGCAGAAGATTACGTCGCTTCTGGGAGGAAAGCCAACAAAGTCTGACAAAAAGAAAGACAGAAGAAAAAGCGATGGAAAAGACTGGTAAGACATCTTTTGACTCTGGTTACTTAACACAATACTTCGATCATTGATATTTCATCTCAACATTAAAACCTCAGTGCTTGCTCCAGCAGATTTCCTCATAGTTTATTGCCAGTGAAGTAATTTACTGCCTTAAATGACTTCTGTCATTTTTTATTAAGTGCCCATAGACACATCTGTCGGTGTTCTTAGCCCTGAGACACATTTCATACAGTGAATCGCAGCCAGGTTTCAAGAGATATAGGGTAATTTATCAGCCAAATCACCCTGGGCATGTTGAGTCAATATCAGACGTTCTCAGTATGTAGCAGCTTGTTGACAAACTGTTTTCTTTCAGCTCTGTGGGGAGACGAGAGTCTCACGATGCAGTGCGGGCATGCATCTCAATGCCCTGCCCGGGAATGTCCTTGAATGAGATACAAGGACACACTGACATCATCGGGGACCCAAAGGTAAATTAAATCATTACCTCAAACCAATCAGGCTTTATTTTATCAGTATGCAGCCAGTTTTAGTTGCTGTCACAAAAATGGCTTCATACAAAGACGTGTGCTCCAACCCTGTTTTCATGTACAGTATGTTAATGCAGAGACAACTGAAGAACAAGTACTGTAGATATTGAGTTGTTCTGCAAATGATTATAGAGAAAATAAATAGTGGGGTCGAATGAAAACAGAGAGAGGCAGAGTTACATGACGTGATGAGATGTACTTCAGGCTAATTCCACCAGCCGTCCCTCAAACCCTCTTACACACAGTTTCATCATTTCAGCCTTTATTACCAAACCTTATTTCAAGACCTTTCAATTTCTCACTGTGTCCAAAATTTTTTACCATTGGAGCCCGTTTATTCCTCCAAAGAATGTATCAATTATTCAACAAATGATCGCATTAATCTTTCAAAAGTACAACACTGTGTTGTAGTGTTCAAAGCCTGAGAAGCTGTGTACATAAACGTCTCCATGGAGGACTGCTTGTAAAAGACCTGACATCTCACCTCCTACTTCCCTACCTCTCAAGACCCTGCTGCGTCTGCCTGCAGAAATAATAAGAGTATGATGGAACTTCTGTTTGTCTTTCTACAAAAACACAAAGATGCAGATGGTGAACCTGAGAGCTGAAGGTGAAAATGGATCCACGGTGAAGAGCCCCAACCAGGATGCTGTGATAGGTCAGATTTTTCTGTCCTCTGTTGTCTGTGATTCATAGTAGTAATAGATCCCCCTTAAACATCTGAAAAACCAAACTAAGCTAACTTAAATAGTAATGTTAGCTGTGTCAATTCAAGCATGCTAGCCTTAAGGTTGTATCTGTGCTTACCATTTTGCAGTTTGCAGACAGAAGTGAAGACCAAATATGACAGATATGTGTAAGTCATAAACCTGATGGATATGCTATAAGCAGTCAAACAAACATGCAAAATGCCGAACTTTGTCACTGTGTGCTTTATCCTCCATATTTATGTTGATTTTATTTCTTCTACCTTTGCATTTATTGTTTTGTTTTGGGTGTCAATTTGAATCAGGCCAAATATAACCCATTTCACCACGGTTGTATTTCACGAGTTTGCCCTTTAATGGGGATATTGTATATAGCCTCGACTGCTCATCTCCACAGATCCATAAATTTTGCATGCACCAGCTCATCCAATCAGGATGAACCTATTCATCCATACGGGGCCAAAGCTCCCTCCTGGGCAGGCTCAGTAGAAAGAGTGGACCCACAAGGCTGCAGGGAGATCGACTGGATCGTTTCTGTACTGAATACGATCGTGACACTGAGGTGGATGACACCGACATTTCTGAAAAGTATTTTTTTTTCCGGATTAGTGCAAAGCTAGCGCACTTGTTTGGTAATAGGTAACACACTCCACAGACTTAGGACCATGCATTGGTGTAAAATGCTTCCTATGCTTCAAGTTGGCTGAAAAAATACTCTCACAATGAACGAGGAGATGTTGACAATCCTCAGGAACTCTAAGGCTGACAAATGAGAAAACCTTTATTTAGTTTGACAAATTGGTTTAAACACCGTCCAGTTTTGACCTCAGGGTTTTCATCCGGGTGGAAATAGTGAAAACAGTTTTTATAGACAAGACAAAGAAAATAAAGATGATTGCAACATCTAATAAAATAACCAGCCAATTAGATCCAGAGGAAACAGCTTGAATACTTTGTAGGTCTTTGATCCAAAATAGTGCACAAGGCTGATGAAAGTCAGTAACATCGACGTGTGAATTCTCAGAGATCCACTCAGTCACATGTGGATAATTATTGATGTACTAACTAAACAAGCAGTTGTGACAGAAGACAAATTAAAAACTCAGATTAGAAGTTGTTAAATCACTGAAACTCTGCTCGAGGTCTTCACAGGTCACCTTGCTTCCTATTAACTGAGACTCGCTCTAATGGGGTCAGGGAAGGTCCCATTATATTGAATTGTGTCATATGTCTAATTCCCGAATGATTGAATGACCCAACAGATCAGGTTAAGTCATATTCATCACAGGAGAAAGATGAGGTTTTTGAGAGCGAACAGTGGAGTTCAAGTAAAATTCACATGCATGGCTGCTTTTTGGCTGCTGCTGCTCATTAACTGGTGATGCCAGTGTTGGTCTTTTCTCCTTGGTTGGGTCTGTTCGGTTTGGGACCGACTGTCCTTGGGTCCCTTTCAGATTTATGTGCATCTGGTTTGAGTAGGTTTTCCACCTGTCCGTTTTGGGTTGGCTCCAAAACTAGAAATTAGTTCAGAAAGCATCTCGAACATGTCAAAACACTCAAGGTCTCGTCGGCTTGTGGCGAGTTGCCGTTCAGTAACACTTTGGTGCAGCATTTTCCCACTTACTAACTAGTTGAAACTAGAGATGGCATTTTAGTAAAGAAGAGACACAGGGAGTGAGAGGGTGAAACTAGGCAGGAAGTAAAACTTTATTTGGCCCTAATTTCATTGAAGTCACCCACTTACTAAATTAAAAATAGCAGCAGATAAAGCTCCACCTCGCTCAGGTAGAGGAGCGGTGACAGACCCTGCTGAAATTTCATTGACCAGAGTGACACCACCGGCAAGGCGCCGCAAATATCAAGCATGTTTGATACGGACCGACGCCTGCCCTCAGGGGTTAATCACCTCATTAAAATTTCAGCGCTGCGCCGGCTAAGCACGCTCATCCAAGTCACAACTGAGTCAATTAACTTTGCCTTCAGCTGTGAGCTGAATTATATCGTCCAGACCTGGCACAAACTTGTTGTAGACACAGCTGTTTTCAACTTGATGCTTTAAAAATAAGGTGAGACAAACCAAAATATGCACAAGCAACATTTAAATAATGACTGTAGTTGTTCATGTACATTTGTACATCTGTTTGGTTGTGGGTGATAAATCATCAATCTTTAGTTACATCCTATTAAATCAGGCTTCTTGTTCTATTCCACAAATTAATATTTTATATTTTTGGTTTCATTATAGCGCCCCCTATCTGTGCAATAACCAATCACAACACCATTTGTACAATCAAACAAGTGGCACTTTATATTGTTGTTATTATTACACACCTAGTTTTCTGTGTTTTGAAATATGAAACTCAGAAGAAGTCGGTGTTGAGACATCGAGCAGTCATCGATCGAGCTCCGTACAGATTGTACAGATGAGGAGGACAAAGAAAACCTCAGCGTTCATGTTAAAGTCTTGTTGGAACCACTCAGCCTCTGTGTCACAGCCGCTCTTGTTAACTTCTAACTGAAGGAATCAATAACGCCTCTGCTCTACGTCCTCTCAATTCAATTATTTGTTCTTGTTTACAAGAGGGTAAAAATAACTATTTTCATCTCACGCCGTGGCTCACTAACACACACAGACACTTAAAGCTAATTCTTAATCAGCTGCAGTCACATAATTAGAATGGATGTGAGTGGATTTGCCACGATGTGTCCGTCACTCATGCTCTATATAAAGCTTGACTGAGCTCGTGAGTTGTGTTCAACGCTCTGCACAAGGACGTTTGCAATGTACTTTTAATGTGATGGAAGTAGTTAGTTTCTTATCTATAACTGAAAAGTATTGCTACTGCATTACTGCATGTGTCTGTTTTCGTAGTCAGACAATATTTCCTTCAACTTTATTTGCTCATTTTTATAGTTACCCTCCTGCTCTTTCATATTTGTTTTACATTGCATGACTTGTAATGTGACAAATTTGAAAAACTCAATCAATCTGAGCACTCTGGCTTCCAAAAAAAAGTGAAGAAAATTGAGCTTGTAGAAACTCAGACGAGGGTCTCATGTGTGCCTGCCTTAATTAATAAAGGGGGAGCAGCTGTTGCCTTTGCTCCAGCGTGTGATTGCCTACAGGGTCCATATTAAAGCACGAGCCTGCATGGCAACAGCTTGAGGATATCTTTTCTTATTCTGATTTTGTGCTCGCTGGATGGATGGCTGCTGAGATACACCTTGTTTTTTAGACAGCGTGCAGCAAGATTTTGCTTTGAAAGATGGATGATGCTCTGATCCAGATGTTAATGGAAGAAACTCGACATGTTTGAGATGCACAGAGCTGCGACATCAGCGTAACAGCTGTGACATGATGTTTAATTCTGGAGGCACTGTGTCAGACTTTTGATTAAACAATGCAAAATTCTGCATCTTTAATCTCGGAGCTGAGAATCAACACACACGACATAACAGCGTGCAGTTATGTTGGATATATTGCAAATGAAATACACACATTGGGAGTGTATTTGAATTTCATCTCATGTGCCATTCCGTGCATTTCATATTCACAGTGTGCTCAGTGCATGAAAGTGGTCACACACCCATTAAACAGCATCTGCAATACAAAGCAGTGGTTCAAGTGGGCTTGATTTGCGTTGGCTGAGTCGTTGCCTGTGGCGGGGCTACATGTATGGTGTAATTACCAAAGCAAATCATTATCCTGCCTCACACTTATGTGTAATTAGATTGTACTGAACCAACATTTTTCAACTCGGCTTTTAACAGGAAACCATGGCTAAGTTTAAGAGTGAGTGAAAAACAAGAACAGACTAACCATCTGTTGCTCGTCCTCTTTGAAACGAGCAGAAGGCAACAGTAGGATCAGCTGCTCCAACACACACTCAGGATAATGTGGCGGGAATAAGAAGGAGGCTTGAGGGAAATGATCAATTATTGATTGGTAAAGCTGCCGTCACATCTTCACTTGTCATTTACAGTTTATTCTCTGAGTGGAACAGCTTTACACAGACTCTGTCGAGTGTAAAGGTGTCGTCAGCGCCACTTCAACCATGGTGACCCTGTTGTTTCATTCCTGTTGTGCTCCCTCTCTTTCCCCCGACCCTGAGCCACTTCAACTGTTCTCCCTGTGCCGCAGGCTTCGGCTGCAAGATGCGAACGTTGGACAGTGGAATCGGGACCATCCCCCTTCCTGAATCCTGTTCCTTCTTCTCCTCCATCCTGCACCTCCTCCCCAAATCCTCATCAACCCCAGAACAGTCCCTCAGTCCTCCCAGTGTCCCCGGTTCCTCCAGCGAGGACGTGTCTCCTTCCCCATTACCCCGGTGGAGGATTCCCTCCAGCTTTAAGGACGGCAGCCATGCGGGGGTGCCGAACTCCCTGTCCGACTCCTCCATGACCCATATCCAGTCAGTGCCTTTCCCCACTGTGGCCTTCCTCCAGCCCATCCAACCCCAGTCTCAACCCATTGTGACCTCTGCCAGTGTGTGTGATACCCAGAGCAGGCTCCCCAGACCACCACAAGGTACAGTAACGCCACAGACCTGCAGCGAGAGGCATGACCTGTGGACTGCAGAAGTACAGATGATGCTAGTAGGGTTTTCTCTGCAACATACTCTGCACAAACATGTCATAAACTGGTCGTAAAAGCCACACGTTCAAGAGTATATGGCCTTAAGATTTACAAGATAAGACATGTGTAACTGTTCTGCTCCATTTTTGAGAAAGTTTCATTCACAAAATACCACCAAGCGTAAAGAGAAAAGTTTCACACAGAACAAAATATTACTGTGGTTGTCAACGCCGTGCTTTATTGTGATAGAAATAAGGAATCAAGACATGATTTGACATAAAGTTAGATGCCAAAAAAATACCTTGCTGAAGTAAAGTAGATGGCAGGAAGTCAAGGGATGTGACAGAGATGGACGAGTGAAAATTGGTTATAAGTTATAAAGACCCAGAGGGAGCAAATCTTAACCATATTTAAACTGCAAATTGCTTCAGATAAAGGCATTATAATTTAAATCAATTTGTATTAAATTGTGGAGAAGCAGACTGTCTGTGCAGGACTTGTACGACAGGTCCCGACCGCTCCTGAGAAAAGTATGGGAACATTTCTGAATACGACAAGTTCTCTTTAGTCCCTTGAATGTGCCACTTAAACAAATCTGTTCATATGAGTCTTTCTTCAGTGAGGATGTGTCGAGACAGTGCTGCTTTAGGGTTTGTCAGAAACAGACCATTTTTTCATGTTTCAAATCTTGAAAGTTGCATCAACATTGTCAGAATTTGTGTTTTGTGTAGCTGCCATTGGCAACAAGAAAAAATATTTTTCCATTCAAAGACCACTTAGAGGTTTGAATTGATCATTGAAGCTCCATTCTCA
Organism: Centropyge bicolor; assembly: GCA_037975185.1. NCBI lineage: Eukaryota > Metazoa > Chordata > Actinopteri > Pomacanthidae > Centropyge > Centropyge bicolor. Next base: position 45,167 of record JBBMOC010000003.1, read on the forward strand.
CAAATGCATTTCGTGAAGATGTCACATTCTCAGCTTTAGTTCACGTGTCCAGGTGTAAATCTCTGTGTATAAACTACATGTAACAGACTGAACGCAGCCGTGATCCAGCAGATAGCTTTGATGCAGGAGGACACACTGTGGACACGACCTGCTCCTCCGTATGATAATCAAACAGCATGTGGCAAAGAAAAACACTCATTTTCACTGTCAGGAGAAAAGATGTGTTTTACGCGTTGGTGGCTTTTAATGAGTCATGTTTTCAGAGCGAAGCCCCGAAGGTTTTTCACCAGGCAACAAACACACAGTCTGTTTTTCACCTGCACTGTTTAAGGGGGACTCGATGGGGGAGATTAATTTTGAAGTGCACAAGACCAAAGCATCGCTCATCACATGAGTCATTCCGTGGCTCTAATTCCAAAAACAGAAGTAAAAATTTTTACAATCTGAAAACATTTCCACTCTCACACATCCACATGTGCAGTTTACAGTGACGACAGGAACAGATTTGAAATTTGAAGTTATTTTTATAAACAACGAGTCCAGATGATTTCAGACAGGTAAACAAAAGGTTTCTCATTTTAGCCACTGATCGTCGACTTTGACGGCTAATACCTGTTTTTCATTTTGAAATGAGACCCTGTATAAGGTCCTAAACATTCACTACATATATGGTATCATGCAAACAGACGGAGGCTAGAGCTTCATGCAAAATGTCAGCATCTTCAGCCGATGACAGAAAACATGGTTATAAAGAAACTAGAGTGAGCTGCTTCATATTTTCAAGGAGTTTCACTTTTAATGTAACAGGAGACAAAGCGTCCAGGACGAGGGTTAAACCAGTTTTGTAAACATAACACTGTCTTGATGCTGGAAACTTTCCCAAATCTGATAAGAAGCTGGACAGAACCACTAACATCAGCTCTGAAACTGAGCATCAATGATCTGCTCCCATACAATCAGAGAATACTACAGAATGAATGTGCTGTGAATGAGACCTTTATTAAGCTCCTCCAAACCCTTTACATGTGGAGTATCACTCCTCCTGCAGCTGCATGCGTGAAGCCTCAGTATGCAGAGACAGCCACAGGCCTGCTGTACCAAGCTATGGCTGCTAATCTAAGCTAAAGAGTATCTGACGCCGAAGCCCCTGTGGACCCAGACACACTGCAGAATACTAAACCTGCATCAGACCCAATGCTTTCTGCTGAAATGCAGATTTAAATGTTTGTCTCCTCGGGCACATTTCTTCTGACAAACAGCGAATACTTGTGGTTGATGGAGCTGCATAAACTGTCACTCCGTATCTGGGCGAACTGAAGTCGAGCCTCATTTGCACACAGAGTTCCAGTTGAGTTCGGTTCAGGTTGTCACTTTAAAGTCAGAATTATAAATGTGTCATCTTCGGAGACGTCGCTCGGATCTGCTGCCACTTTGAATCCAGAGTGATAATCTTGCTCTCTTTGAACGTGTCAGGTGTCAGTCTGTCAGCTCCACGTTCCACTCCTCCGCTTATCAGGAGAGAGAGTTCATTCTGACTGTTGAGAAAGCCTCTGAAATGAGTTTCATTGTGTGGTTTTTCCAGGTGGATTGGAACCAAAGAAGTTGACCTATATCAAATCCAAAACACGAACCGCTCCGAGCCAACAGAAAGAGCAGACAAGACTTCAGCTTGCCAACTGTAAGACACAATGGAACAGGTTTATTTAAGTGACACATCAGGCCAGATGTTATGTCATCAACCACATTTTCACATCTTCATCCTGCCACTTTATTCCTCAGTGTTACACAGAGGAAGTTCCTTCTCGCTTGGATAAAAAAAAGCTCAGAAATAATTTTCGGGTTGTCACCTCTGAAAGTCAAAGTGACCCGAACGAATGACAGAAATTTCCTGATCCCAGGCTAAATGACTTCACTAAAGTGTTATTGCATCATTAAAACAGGGGATTTTCTCTATAATTACCTTGAGCTGCAGCCTTGGAGGATACAAAAGAATACGGTAATCAATTTCACATTAGGCCTACAGCTTAAAAACCCTGCAACGCTGAGGTCAGAAGACATCTGGGAGCTAAAAACAGAATCACAGTTTGTTAACAGTTATTATTATTTTCCCCACTGCAGGGTTACATTGCCAAGTGTGATTAAAGTTTTAAAGTTCCTCAGCATGATTTTAAAGATAAATCTGCTTCCAGTCGCTTTGTCAGACACATTTCAAAACTTTTAAAACTGTCACTGCGGCAGGTAGCTTTAAAGATAGAGAGAGAGAGAAAAAAAAAACTCCAGCAATTTCCAGCAAAAACTCAGACACTACACTTAAAAATGTCACTTTGCCGTTAAACTCATTTCCATCCCCACTGAGCGGAAAGGAGGCTTAATGGTGGCAGCTAAACACATGACTGACGCAAGGTTCCCAAACATCATTTGCATCTTACTACAGAACATTAACGCTGGCATTTACAACGTGTGTGTGTGTGTGTGTGTGTGTTGTCCTGAGATCCCTGTGGCGTAAAAAACTAGCCACAGGTTTGAGGCTGCTCATGAGCGTCACACACACAGTAAACTCACAAAGACCTGTCGCCTTTGGGTCTCCTGATTAATTTCTTTTTAATTCACATAAATACACCAATGTCTCTGTAAGACGTTATAACTAGGGATGAGCGGGATGCTCGTTTCAGACGAGCATCCGTTACGGATAAAGCATTTTTGACGAATACGATTATGATACGAGTAAAATCCGTCAATATCTGTGCTCATGCTGAAGGAAAATCCTCATTGTGGAACTGACTGTCTTCGCACTCTGTGATTGGCCAGTCACACACAGCGCCCGCCCCTCCCTACACAGAGACGTCTCTGCCATAGACTGTATGGTCTCTGCACGTCTCTCATAACGAACGGGCCGGTGCATTTGACAAGACAGAGCAGAAAACACCGTCACCGTTTTAACCGTCTGCTTGCTCTTAGTTTGGCTGGTGATATGAAGTCAGTTGGAAAACTTTGCTCGTACTGAACGCGGTGCTTTTGAGAAGAAGTGAACAAGGCTGACATATTATTTCCCTGTTTGCCATCACTGGATGTTTGCATGAATCATGAAGTTCACACAGATCATTAAAAAATAAACAGTCTTACAGACCATTTACACACATACACACATATAGCTGAACACACAAAGTAGCCTATATTAATATTTTATTGTATGTGGCTGCATGCAGTATCTGACACTTTCTCTCTGCAGTTCATGAAAATAATATTAGAAATATTATTGAGATATACTGTATATAGGCTTTGAATACAGTAGATTAGCAATTTATGATCAATCCATATCAATTTCAGACTTAAAATAATGTACCTTTTAAGCCCCACTCATTTCTGCACTCACTTCCGGTTTAGGCCCCGCCCACTCCGAATACGGATACAGATACAGATAATGTAGATGGTTAAACAGATGCGGATACAGATACAGATAGTGGTGTACTCGCTCATCCCTAGTTATAACACACACACAGGCTTCACACAGTCACGGCCTTTGTGCTGTGAATCAGACCTGTGTCAGTTTGATGCAGCTTCACATCGACATGCAGAGCTGCAGCTTCCTTCAAATATCATCTCTGCTCATTGCAATCACAAGTCGTCTGCTCCCATTTGCATTTAAAGCGCAGTCGCTCGTGCGGCAGGACGACACAGATACATGTTAAATTAACCTCCAACAATGCTTTAATACTGTCGAAACCACCACGAGCTGTAATTTAAGGAGCTCTGGAGTCAGCGCAAAGAACTGCTGAGTTTCCTCTGAATGAAAGTGCTTGTGTGTGCGCAGGTGGGATTATAATGCGATAAGTCATTGAACAGTTTCTGGAGATATAAACACACACCATCATAGAAATTCACTATTGAGAAACTTCAGTCTGTGTGATTTTTAATTACCGTCACCACCACTTTCTAAATCTCACATTATATAAACCAATATGTAATAATACTTTTCTTTGGATGTCAGGTGTTTTATTTTGAAATGTTTGGAATCTCACTCTGCTCTGCATCTTCCCTTTCAGAGTTTATGAAGCTGCATGAATCAACCTGAAGCAAGGAATCAGGCAATCGCTCGGATTTATCGCTCTGACACACACACACACACATGGATGATCCCACAGTCCCACGGTTTGTACGCTGAGTCTCTCAGGATGAAACAGTCACAACTGGAAAACAAGTGAGCTTGGCATTGCGGGCTTCCACCTGTGCTCAGTGCAGTGTGGAGATACTGAGCGGCCTTTCAGGTGCAGTCATGAACCTCCTGGCAGCCATTTTGGAGGTCTGCGGCTGGCTGGCATCAGCTGCGAGCCGCTGATTGAATTTCTCTGCTGTCTCACAGGAGCGGAGTTCAACACACACATGGTTATTTTCTGCTGTTTTTTTCCCTCAGAGGAGCAACAGTTTTACAGAAACACGCCGACATGTGGCAGGTTTCTTGGTGATGTCGGGTCAGCTGCTGTAGCACGTTCATGGCTTCCTGTAATCATCTTAGAAACACGTCTGACACAAGCTAATGCACTGAGGCTGTTTGAGCTCATGCTGGTGGCCATTGTTTGGTTATGACATCATCATGACCTCAAGCTGCTGTACAACTAACATCCAATATGTGGAGTAGAGACAAGAGCTAAAGACAAGAAGAAGGCAAAAAATAATCATCAGAGAATTAACTTTACATACAAGCTCGATTCTATAAATGTGTGAAACATATATTAAATATCGAATGCAATCATTTGCAATCAACTGTGTTTACTGACAACAGTTTCATGAAGAGTAATCTGCTTTACAACAAAGTAAACAAAATGCAAATTGCAACTTCTTCATTAATTTCCCTTCAGTTAAAGCAAGATTAAGTTTAGTCTTTGTTATGTGTGGACAACTTTAACCAAAGCATAAGAAACATGACCTTGAGGTTAAATATAAGTAAACAAGTAAAACAGTTCAGGAAACTTACTGATCGAATCATTGAATTAGCTGACTTGAACACTTCTGTGTTAAACCTGTGTTTTGAGTCCTAACAAACCAACACTACGACCATCCTGCACTGAAAGGTGAATGTAGTCTGAGACGTTCTCATGACTATAGAACACTGTCCTGTCGAGTAAAACACAACCTCTATAATGGGGAAAATATGTTGTTGCCACAAAAAAGTCTTGTAACGAAACTGTAGCCGAAAATATCCTGCAACTCTGCAGAACTGGAGGAGTGAAAGTACTTGAATAAACTTTATCGATACATATAAAAGTTTGCTCTTATGACGCTGAATATCTGGTCACTATCATCTACACACAGACACATTTAACTATTTGATACATATCTGCTGTTAAAAAGCTGTTAAACCTGTTGAGTTTAACAAAATACAACAGACAATGACAGACATGTAGCCTCAACATATGTCGCCTTATAAGCTGTCATAGCTAACATGTAAGCAAACAATTACCTACTTTGATATCTGATCTGATTATGAGCACTTTGCAAATACAACATTCACAAGTACGATTTTCTCTCTTTTGGTCTCCACCAGCTCTGAAGAAAAGGTTTCTGTCTTTAGCTCATTAGCAGCTGCATGTAGCGGCCACTCGGTACACGGTGGGTTTATGGTCAAAACTATGGATTAATGCAGGTGTAAACATTGAAGTATCAGCACCAGACCTCCAGGAGGGCACCAGCTGTGCCAGAGACTCAAAGACCTCCGGTAGAATCCTGCTCAACAAACATTATTTAGCCACATTCGTTTGCATTTCTAGACATTTATGCGCAGATCTAATTCTGCTTTCAAGCTACTAAACTAAAAATAATCGTGTCACTGAGATGTTTTTCTTTTTTCAAACCATCAGATGGAACCTTATAAACTCAACATTACGACTTCCATCCTTCTGTACAGCACTGATAACTGATTCATGAGCTCTATACCTGACTGAGTAATGTGATTCTTTAAAGTGTGCACTATCTTGTTGCTTTTTTTTTTTTTTTTATTGTCACAATGTTAATATCAACTTGCATGCAAACACCCTCTGGCTTATTCTAACCACAGAAATGAAGCTGATATAACCTGATAACATGTGAAGAGTTTCATCACAAGGCGGGGAAATTACTGTTTGAACATAGTCCATCACTTACATATGTCGGCCATTTTGAGTCTGACTTTCTCACCTGTTAACATTGTCACATTCTAGAAGCTGCATGTCTCATCTGGTAATGGAACTCTTCATATGTGCATCCTGCATCTTCTACGTGTTTCCACAGTTATGACATCAAGACAAAGCAGTGAATCTTTGCATGTGACCTTAGTTCTGAAGCACCTGCTGTAGTCGGCACATTGTGGACGTTGTCGTGCTAGCTCAGGGAAAATGCCATTTATTGTCTCTGATAGATGCTGTGGATTTAAAAACCTCAACTTTGAAACCATTTCATGGCACCAGATCTGGCTGTAATGGTTAGAGGATATTACCCCAACTCAATATTTTCCTCTTGTCGGTTTCTGTCTGTACATTTAGCTGTAAGATATCTCACCACGGTTGCTCGCTTTTCTCTCTCTATTACGTATGCTGTGTCCTTTATAGTAACGTTTTTGGTGTTTTGAATGCATCCCGACATATTTGACGGTTGTAGCTGCTTCGCCCTCGTCGGCTCCCTCGCCCTTCATGTGTAGATACTTGCCAAAATGCATATTTGCCAAACGCAGCTCTGAGCTAATCACATATACAGAAAATGAATGCAACTGAATCTACATATCAAAGTCGTCATGGTGACTATAGCCATATTCTTTTGAAACACTAGAGACCGTTTTAGCGCGATGTAGAACTCTGGAGCACTGTCACGTTGCACAATAACATTAGTCCCGTCATCTTACTGTATTTACCTCCTCTTTAAATCTTTACTCACTTGCTACATGTGTATGTCGAAGATGATTTCTGTAAAAACTAAATAGCAGCACACAGGTTTAATAAACGAAATATGTAGCGAGACGAGGTGTTCACGGATCAGGGAACAGATTGGCTGTACCGATACGGGTAGATGGAGCATGGCGTCTGTGTTTTTAAAAACGACTCACATAATGAAGAGCGTCACTCTCACAAGAGTATTGTATTTTTTTAAACATTTACTCTGATGCCCTGTATTTGTACTCAGCACTGATGAGTGTAATTTACCATTTATTGCACACATTGTTACTCACTATTACAGTAATCCTCCTTCTAAATGTTTTTCTTTTTCAGAACCCAATAATAACAGTGATGTTCTCGTGTCACCTTAGCAGTACGGATTGAGAATTGTATATTACTGATATTCTTTGTTTTATGTAAAAGAAGAAAGAAAAAATAAACTATTTCAATACTTAAGTCGCCTTGTGGTTTGTTCAAGCGGCAACCTCCGGCGCTGAAAAATGAAGCCAATGCGGAAGTGCAAAAAAGCTGCAGTTCCTCGAATAACCGCTAGAGCAGGCTGCAGAAGGGAGTCAATTACATTTGAGCCCCATGTTAAAATGTCCGATTTTACGACAGAAAAAAATATATTTACAGCCTGCTTCAAAACATGGCTCTAGTCTCATAAGCTGTTTTTCTACTCCATGACAACTCTGGGGGGTCGAATTTTTTTTATAAGGCGTTCGTTTAAAATATACAGCATACATCATTATGCACAATTCATAGCTGTCAATCTAAATGGCGCCACTTTGATTGACAACTAGCCACTGACGGTCTAAAGGGCGTCACCCCAGCTAATTCTAGTCACTGAGTTTGGGAAAGAGATCGTCGTGGGGTTAGCCGGCTAGCAACGATATTTAACATTTAACCTAGCTGGTTAGCCGTAGCTAGTTTGATTATTTCGAATAAAGCGGCTTTTTTCAGCGGATTTTTTCAGCCAATAGCGTTCATTCAGCCGGCCCATAGGACCTGCCTCAGCTCCGCCCTCGCTCCACCTCTTTGTCCATATTTGGAGTAACTGGAGGTAGGCTACCAAGATGGCTACGCACTACGATTTGCTTCATTTTTGCTCTTCAGAAACCTATGGGTGACGTCACAGACACTACATCCATACACACTCGCAGGGGACACAGGTTCCTCCCAGTTCGAGGGGCCACTTCACTTCAGACTCCAATCATTGGGCCTGCCAGTGTGAAAGATGGAAGCACGACAGCGCAGTGGGTCCAACTTACTTTTCCAACTCTGTGACAAACAACAAGTGTTTTTTTTTTTGTTAACTTCAAAGTAAACAATTCACAGAATACAAACCCACATGTCACAGGCACTGGACCATGGTTTGTCAAACTGGAAGCAAACTCCCGCTGAGCTGCCAAACGCTGCTGTCAGATGGAAATGAAAGCACAAACACGAGTGAAGAATGTTTATTCTCAAATCGACAGCAATGTGAGGTTAATATAGTGAAGCAAAAAAAGTGATGTTGCAGAGTTGATGTAAAGTATGTTTACAGGCAGCCCGGGGTCACGACTCCTATCTGCTGGTTAGTGTTGACATTTTTATCATCTGTCCATAACACTGAGCACAATCTTCCTCCAACCTGAAGGAAAGAGTTTGACATTTTGGGAAAGACGCTTTTTCATTTGTTGCTGAGTTAGATGAGATGAGGAGGGAAAAGCTTGGCTCTGTCTGAAGGTAACAAATATTCTCCTACGAGCTCCTGTAGATCTCATGAGTTAACATGTTTGTCTTGTGAGTTTAATCTGTACAAAAACCACCATCAAACCATAACGTGTCATTTTCACACTTCAGTTTTTCTGTTAAACTAATGAGATATAATGTTTTGATTAGTGAACTTAACAAAAATAAAAAAGTATATCCTGCAATGAAAAGATTATAATCATTCGACTTCCTCTTCCCCTGCATGTTTTTGGGCAAGAAACCAAATATTAAATCTATGTAAAAACAAACGTCTGTGTGTTTAGTTACATTCAAATCAATCTAGCAAACGACAGCTGCTGAAACTGACTGTGATTTTTACAATTCTGGTCGTAAAAATGTTAACCTGCTGTATTTTTAATGCACAAACACAAAGGCATATTTAGTTTCCCTGAAAGAGACGAGTTTATGAGAGATAGTTGTATTTGTGTCTTTACCACAAAGAGCTTCATCTTTGACTGATGTTAAATCTTAGTATGTTTTTAGAACATTTACTGTGAGTGCAGATGAAATAATAAAAAATCTGAGTCATCCTGCTGGTTTTCCCTTCAGACAACCTCCACCAATAAGCCTGGTTTGTAGCCTGTGAGGTAAAACCGTGGGCAAAAAAAGAACATAAATTGTTGTTTCTTATTAAATATTGCTCTGAATGCAGTTTAATAACTGAGGGTGTCTCACAGTGTTAACACTCATCGGCTCGTATCGTCTCTCATCAATGTTCAGACATGTTTTAGTAACAAACATCAACCTGAAAGTAAGGGGGGCCCCCCCACCCCCGCCTCCGTCCCCAGTGGAAATTAGACCCTTGTCCTTGATGACAACAGAGAAACTTTTGAATGTGGTTTTAAACTGCAAATCAGGTAAGCAAACAGCCTGTCGGAGAGTGAAGGTTCTTGTAACCTTGTGCCGTCTGAGCTGTCACAGTAAATGTTTTAACTCCCAGAGTCTTACTGTCTTTGACATAATGACTCCCTTTTGATTTATAGGCACTAATTCAATAACAGGTTATGCATTATGATCCTTTTCCAAAGACAAAAAAGGCTCATATTTCACTTATAAATTGAGTTTGTTTCAAAAAAGCTTTACTTTCTCTTTGAAGATTCTTTTAAGATGCAGGACACATTACGTATGCAGGAGGCTATTTTCTGATCTGATGGTCAGTCATCCTTGATTAGTGTTGCTGTTTTAAAAAGCTCTATGCATAATGCCTCCCGGTGTGCCATCAGTCATGTTATGACACTGTTAGTCAGAAGCTGCCACAGAGAGAAACTACAGCTGCTGCACAGTTAAACTCTCTCTCTTCTCAGACTGTATTTCATTCTAAGGCATAAAAAAATAAAGTGAAAGTCTCAAATTATAAATTTCATCCAGTCGGTCGGAACATTTTCTTCTAAGATACTAAACCATCCTTTAATCACGCGACAGCTTCAATAGCTGCCTATTATGTCTTTTACTTTCATACCAGCAAGGTTTCACTTTTATTATCTGGACATACGCGTCTCATTTCTGAGCAAAAAGCTCGTTGTAAATCTTCACATTGCCTAAAATGTAATGTAAATGACGGCTGGCTAATTTAAAGTTGGACCAAAGTGGGGATTCATAACATTTAAGCGTGTCTTAATGTGTAATTATCCAACTTCCAATTAAGCTGATTAGCACAGTAAATCACAAACAACTTCTCTGCGGCCCCTTGACGCAGCGCTGACACAGTGTTTCATCCACTAATTAAAACAGGTTGATCATGAGGACTCTGAGTGAAGCTGTCGCGGTTTGGACAGAGGATTGAAACAGACTCAAATCTGCTCCTCCTGAGACCAGTAAACAGCGACATGACGTGACCCTGCTCTGCTGCAGATCAGCAGTTCGCCCTCAGCTGCGTTTGTTCTGCACTGAAATCCTCTTACTCTTTATGCAGCACAGTGCCGGTAGGTGTGGTGAGGCATGTACAGTATAAATGAGTTTGAAGAGCAGGTTGATACGGAGTGGGATCAGCGCTGAGGAGCGCCGTGATGAAGCAAAGTTGAGCAGAAATTGTTCAGCCAAGTTTTCAGCCCTACATGAAATATTAGCTCTCACTGTACAGCACCGCAGAGACTAATCCATCTTTTGAATTTGTGAAAGAGCATCCAACCGCTTTTTAACCCCCAAGTCTCGCAGACAGTGTTATTAGTTTTTGCTTCACTTCCCAGAGATTCTCGAGCCACATGCAGCAGTGGACAGCGGTGCTCCTCCTGTTTACCTCCAACTTATGATGCGTTTCACTGCCTTCAACATTTTCCTCAGACACATGTTGTTTCAAGGCTTCTTTTATGATTTTATTCATGAAGAGTGGCCGTCAGAGGTCCCACGGTGAAACTCCGGTCAGATCGCCCTGTGTTTGCTTCCATTAAGAAACAATAAAATCTATGACATGTGAAGCAAAAGCTGCAGTTTGAAAGAGTTCACTTTTGTCCAGTCAGATGATTCGATTCAGAGGTGTGTGCATACACTTCACACAGTTCAGGGGCCTCATTTATAAAACATTGCGTAGGATTCACACTAAAAGTTTGCGTACGCCCAAAAGCTAAAAATGGCGTGCGCCAAAGAAATATCCTGATTTATAAAACCATGCGTCCGCACACTTGCACGCAATGTTCCCTTTATAAATCACAGTCCGCCTGGAAGATTGTGGTCGGATCTCAAGGTGGAGGCCAAGAGGAGAGTGGCAGGGCACCGTCTCAGCGTGTCTGCTGCCGGTGGGGGTGAGGGCACACCCGAGCCCACACCACCGGGCAGTAAAATCACCTCCATACTTGGGACGGCTAGTGTGTGTGGCACAGTGTCTACCGGCAGCTCCGTGTGCTACACGAAGCCCCCCCCTCTCTCTCAGTACGCCGGTAAGCTAATAGCCTAGCTTATGATCGCTAACAGGCTCAAACGAGTATGTGGAATAGCGGCAGTGACAGAAAAAGCAAATTTTCATCCATGTCCCCCCCCCCCCCCCCCGGAATTTATTTTTTAATTTTACTGTTTATTAACCCCCCCCAAAAAAAGAAAAAAATGTCCGAATGAATCCGGCTTCAGTTCTCCACCTCACCATCTGCACCGCCAGTTTCCCGCCTCCAACATGTTCTTACGGCATCAAAGTTGGCGTACCGGTGCGCACATTCTCACGCCAAGTTTATTTTTATAAATCACAACCTTTGCGTAGGAAGAGGCATGTGCAAATTTCACGCCCCGTTGTGTGCGTACGCAAGCTTTATAAATGAGGCCCCAGATGAGCAAAACTGCCTCTTTTTCTATTACTTCTGATGTGGCTCAACGAGGTCGCCAACATTTTGCAATTCAGCAAAACCCAACAGTATCTTGTGCATGTGTCAAGGCGGGCGGTTGCGGACTCAAGCGCATCACACAATCTGATTCAAACAATGACTTTAATAAAAATAAATGAAAACTCAACCAAACTCACGGCATGGTACGACAAAATCCAAACACAAAACGTCAGGTTCAGGCAAGACTTGGCAACACATGGACGTAGACATGAACGAGAACATGAAGCTTAAACATGAAGTGAAGCGTGGTCATGAAACGTGACGTGGTGAATGAGACAAGGCGAAGACATGAACATGAATCGTAGACGTGAAAAGACAATCCGGCAATGGCAAACGGAAAACAGCTGACTAAAATAGTGTTGTGGTGGTGATTAGCTTCAACAGGTGACTTGATGAGGTGGCTGTGGCTGATAAGTGACGAATCAGAGACAATACATGGATATAGACAATGAGAAACAGAACAGAAACCAGAACACAGAACTAAACATTACATATGACGGAAAGGATACTATGGCAAAACAGAGATAATGGCATGACAGAGACTAAACTGAGGAAAAAAGACAGAGCAATGGCCGACATGAATCTAACAGTAAAACAAAGGCAGAACAAAAACTGTCAGGACGGGTGGATGAGGACTCAAACGCATCGCACTATGCTGATTCAAAAAAGTCTTTAATGAAATTAAATGATGTATAAACAAAAACTCACTGCAAGACTTGGCGATACATGGACGTGGACATGAAGAGAAAACGTGATCATAGAACGTGACGTGAAGAAAGGTGACAATCCGGCAAAACTAAACAGAAAACAACTGACTTAAATAGCGAGTGGTGGTAATTAGCTACAACAGAAAACACAGGTGACATGATTACATGGGTGGGGCTGGTAGGTGACGAGAATCAGAGACGAGACACTGGACATAGAAATATGACGGGCAGAACAGAAACCAAAACACAGAGCTAGAACAGACAGAACTAAATACATGTGACAACGCAGGACAGGACAGGACAATGACATGACAGGACAAGAACTAAGGCAAAACACAGGCAAAAACTAAGACAGAAAACAACAGAACATAACAAGACAAATACAAGACATGAACTGGACTGTGGCAGAAACGAGACTATGGCAGGCATGAATCTAACAGTAAAAACAAAGGCTGAAGAAAAACGACGTCTAAACCAAAACCAGGGTGCAAAAACTGTGACAGCATGGCAGCTACAGTGTGGTTACTGTTATTGAAAACCCATGACTATGGCAAATAAACTGCATTAAAGTTGGTTAAAGTTGTGCAAAGATCTCGTTAACTGTTAATAAAATGGCTTAATTTAATTAATAATTAAGTTAATTGCAGGTCTCAAGTGGACTCAACTTTCAGTCCCCTGTATTAAAGTCACCACCAAAACAACTATTCACGTACTTTCCATCATGCTACATAAAGAAGACATCACTTCCTGTATGAGCACTGAAGCTAAAAGGTGATGGGCAGAATCGTCTGATGTGGATGTAATGCTTAGGGATGATGCTTGGCCAGTTTTGATGGTGGGGGCCACACACTGTTTCTAATGCTGATGCCGACAGGGACAGTTTACTCAGAGGTCGAATTGAAGAGTCGTGTGATCGTTTTTTAGTTTTTAATCCTTCAACTCAGCCTCAGAAAATGCAAGACATCCGCCATTTTGGCAGCAGGACAATGCACACGATTCCTCAGAAATATTAGGCCACCACGCAACTCGACAGAGACGCCACTGCGAGAGGATGGATGAGCTTAAAGTGAGCATCCTCTGTGTGTGATTTGGTCCAAGTAATAAACACATGAAATCCAGATTGTTTCTGCAACATCAACAAGGTGCTTGAATTTTCTTAAGCTGCCTTTGAGCAGCATGTGAAAGGAGATCCTGGTGCTGAAAATGACTGATTTCTTTTATTAGCTTCATTATGATTCTTGTCTTTCACCTTTATTATCTATACTGTGATACTGTCATTTTGTCTGTGGAGGTTCTGAGTCATCCAGGTCATGGTATTTAAGTAAAGGTTGAATTAATGACAGCTGGACTTGGTTGTAGATCTTTGAAGACGTTTCACTTGTTCAGAACTGAAGAAGCTTCTTGGATGAGAAATAAAACATCTTCAAGAATCTACAGTTGCCATTGATTCAAGCCTTACTTGGATTCTATCATCTTGTTCCTCATGGACGAGGCAGGGTGGGGGGGAGGGGAAGAGGGATTGTAAGTACAGAAGTACATTTTACTGATTATATTCACACACTTGTACTTATACATTTACAGTATTTTACAGTGTGGTATTAGTACTTCAACACAAATAAAGTCTCTGAATACTTTGCTCTGTGCTTTGGAGCCTCTCTGCATTCATTTGCTATTACAATCTGATTCTTACATTAAATCTAAAATAACACTTTAATTACTGAAGTACAAAGTGAGTAGATGCTGTTATCTTTAATAGACTTCATATACCGGGTCAGAGGGGGAACAGAGATAAAACTCAGGCCTAATAACAAAGTCATTTTACAGCACTGAGATTATTCAAACTGTGATTGGAGTCTTCGGAGGTCAAAGCACTAAATCTGTCACTTTATGATCTCTTTCTGTCAAACGATCAGCTATAAATAAAGCAAATAAAGATTATAGAGTTATTTGGCTATAAAAGACAGATTTAATGCCTCTTTGATATTTATTCGACATCAGACTGATGACAATAAATCATCTTGTTTTGTGTCTTATATTTTGGATTGTATCTACTTTCATTATTTGTTTATGGTGTAAAGCACAAAATGTGTTGTCAAAGGTGCCTTATAAATAAAGTTATTATTGTTGTTGTTGTTGTTGTTTTCAATGACTCTTTTTGGCCCCTCATGAAATTTCAGAGATCTCAATGGCAAAATCAGTTCATTGCGAATGAAATGAGATAAAATGCACAAACATAATGTAAAATGTAAACAACAACAACAACAACAATAATAATAATAATAATGAGAATGATAGTGATAATGATTATGTTGTTGATGATGATGATCTAGAGAAGGAGTCAGGTCGAACAGTGACTTTGTGATCACGTGGTGCACCACACACCCGTGCGTGTGTGTGCGTGTGTGTGCGCGCGCCCGGCTGCGGATAAGAGGCGGTGAGGCGTCGCGGGCGGCGGCGGCGGCAGGTGCATCATGTCCGGCTGCGGGCTGCGGAGTGTGAGCGCCTCGGAGCCGCAGGACCCCCGCCTCTCATGCTGGAGCTCGGAGCGGCTGTAGACGGACCATGCGGCTGTTCGGCGTCTCTGCTCTGCTGCTGCTGCTCTTCTTCAGCTCAGGTAAAACATCATCTTCATCTGGATGTTGTTTCAAACTTCTGATTTCTCTCTGCTGTGTGTGTTTGCTGGAGGAGGCTGCTGATTGTTGGTGAACTTGGATCCAGCTGTGTGTTCAGTTAAAGTTGGGCAGGTTTTTCTTCTGGGCTCATCATCAGGATAGAGATGTCAGATTTAGATGCTCTTAGATTAAAGGTGCCACACCTTCATTACTGGCATCTGTAACAGACTGTGGCTCTGATGCAGCTGAAGATGATCAACACTGAAGTCATGGAAACATCTCCTCTTAACCTCCTGTTATATCCAGATGTGGTTGTAGTGGAGCTGATTTATGTGATCGCTCTCATGCAGTGATGGATGAATGAAAGTACTGATTCAACAATTTTAAAATACTCTATTACAAATGGCATAAAAAGTGTTTCCCTCTGAGATGTGAGACAGTAGAAGAAGAAAGAAACCACTTCAAATATTTATCATAATTTACAATATTAAATCTATAATCAGAATCTATATGTTGAATGTTTACTGGCTGCTGTTAAATGCATTAATGCACAATAGTTTAACTGATGGTGACCAACTGTAAAATATGAGGTTTGTGCATAAAATCATTCATTCTAATTTCCAGTGTTTGATCCTTGATATGGTCCTAAAATGTTACGTCTTTGTCCTTTTTGAGAAACCAGCTCAGATCCAGTCACTCTGCACTTGACTGCAGCTCCCTGTAAACACTGTGCATGATGTGTAATTAAGCAACATTAACAGTAAAAGTCAAAACATTTTAAAAGCCACTGTGGTCAGAGTGAAATAATGAGTCAGTGTGTTGGTGAGCTCAGGGCATTTCTGGTGCTTCACAGAAAACTGCTCGGAATAAATTAATATTTCGAAGGACGCTGGATGAGGAAAAGTTTGCTGTGAAGAAGTTTCACAGCAGAAACAGTGAAGCGTCAACTATCAAAGCAAGACGTGATGAAATGTTGCAACAACGTGCGGCTGAAATCAACGCAGCAGCAGAAACTCAAATGCAGATAAATAATTGAGCGTGTCTGTCACATCAATTGGAAACGGTCAGAGTGCAGAAGACGAGGAGTCCGAATTCTCGCCAAAATGAAACTGAATTTCACTTTAAGATGAAACTGGCTGATTTTTTATTCATGATGCCAGAGAAAATAAATATAGTGTGTGTGAATGAAAAATGGAGGAGGAGGAGATGTAACCTGCTGAAGATGATAGAATGAAAGCAGATAGATTGAATAATTGCCTCTGTGTGTGTGTGTGTGTGTGTGTGTATGTGTGTGTGCGCGTGTGTGTGTGTGTGTGTGTGTGTGTGTGTGTGCGTGTGTGTGTGTGTGTGTGTATGTGTGTATGTGTGTGTGCGTGCATGTGTGTGTGTGTATGTGTGTGTGTGTGTGTGTGTGTGTGTGCGTGTGTGTGTGTGTGTGCGTGTATGTGTGTGTGTGTGTGTGTGTGTGCGTCGCAGGGCTGGCTCTGCAGATCCAGTGCTACCAGTGTGAGGAGATGACACACGACTGCTCCACGCCGGAGTTCATCGTCAACTGCACCGTCAACGTGCAGGACATGTGCCAGAAGGAGGTTCTGGTGAAGGACGACGGTGAGTCACGTCTCCGGGACCCCCACCTCGCCCCCCCCCCCCCTCTCTGCAGACCTACATGTGTTTTCATCTGTGCTCGTTTGAGATGTTGGTGATTTGATTCTGGGATTTTTGAATCAAGGGTCTCAATTGTGATTCTGAAGACGAGGCGTGTAATCAGATTACAGGAGGAAAAGTGCAGTCAGAGAATCAGCATCGTGTTGCATTTCTGAATCAATGCTTCACGTCTCTCAGCAAAGAGACAGAGAGGAAACTGTTTCCATTTGAAGTCTCCATTAGCGCAAAGACAACACAAAGGAGAGCTCCCTCTCTGTGCTGTGAGCTGATCTGAGGTCAGCAGGGACGTGCCCCTCGGTGCTCGATTAGAGGATGAAAGTCTTAGCTGTGGGTCAGTATTTGAAACAGAAGTCATGGATATAAACTGTTCCACTTCTGTCTGAGAGGGGGGAGTGTTTCATGCTGTGTGTGCAGTGCCAGGTGCTGAGTCCAGCTGATATGGGCCGGATCCAGATATAAGTGCTGTGATGTCAAATACATGTTTGGAATAGATTAGAAAGCGTCACTGGGACAGATGATGTTCTTGGTATTTTTTGGGAATTCTGAGATTTTAGTCGGGAGAATTTTAACTCTTATACATTATTTTACAGGCTGATTCAAGCTGCACTTCATCAGTATTGTTAAACATGCTTCAACTATGAGGCATTTTAACTTCTCTCAGCTCGTTGTTTTGGTTTTTTGGTTCATTGTCACTGCTCTCATTCGCTGCGTTTCCAGCTGTTTTCTGCCTGAAAGCTCTAAAAACTCACTGTAACGTTTGACAAAGTTTATTTGTTTATTGTAAATTTCATTGTGGAATTCAAAGGAACGTGAATGTTGGACCTCAAATCTTTTCTACGAACACGAACAAATGAGATGAGATGAGAGTCAGGGGACTCACCGTGATCAGGTGGACTCATCCTCTGGCCACCATGAGTATTTTTACATAATTTTATTGTGGTGTAGTTATTTAGATGTTTCAGTGGACACAGTGGAGCATCAACTGACTGACCGACCGACCCTGCTTCGGCTAAACATGAACATAGGCACATACACTGTTGAGTATTTTTTTTTAAATCACAAATATGGTGTTAGTATTGGCCTCAAAAACCCAGTCTACAATGAAACACAACCACACTGATCAGAAACGAAAGGATGTTTGATTGTTTTGTTCTGCTTTTCAATGTCGTTGACCTTCAACCATAGAGGATGATTCAGGTTCATACAGTCTGACTCCAGTATCCACCATGTTGACACACAGTGGAGCTCTGAACTCAACATGCTGAATCTACCCGAGGTCTTGTTTTGGTTCGACTCTTCAAGACAGAGTCAAGACAGAAAACAGCTCAGTATGTTGTGTTTTACAGAGCAGAGGGCGTGTTTAATGTTTTACCAGGGCCTAACTCCAGTCCTCTAAAACATTTACCACACATATGGTACAGTCATTTTTTTGCAGTACAGAAAAAAAAAACATTATCAGAACCTTAAAAAACTCATGGATCTACTGTCGAGCATGAGCAACATCGTTAACCTGATGGTGTTGAGGTGATAAATATCTGTCATACCTGAGAAGATATTTTGAAATCAGGAAACGGAAGAGATTTAACATGTTGCATCCTGGATTTTCTCAGCTTTGCTTCTTCAGCTGCCGTCTGTTAAATCCATTCAGTCACATCGTTTTTGTTTTGTGCGAATCAGTTCATCTCATTCAGTAAAGATTTATAACCTCTGCGCACGGAGGTCGGATTATCTTTCCAAAACAATTCTGTGCACATCTGAAACTTTTTGCTAACAGACTTTAAAGTCCGGGTTATTCGGCCCCTGCAGCTTTTTCAGTGCAACTCTGCCTTTTTAGTAATGAATAACGTGTCTGTGCTGTGTTTGCGTGCCTATTTGCTGCAGGTGGTTAGAATCCAGACACTAAAGGTCACTCTTACGCTCGGGTCTACTTCGTTTTCGCACTCAGCGAAAATTGGCGGACATTTTTTTTCTCTCTTTGCTGCTGATGAGCAAAAGCAATAAGCTCCTGTCTTTAGAAATGTGGGTTCCAATCCAAAGGGCAGGCGCACGGCACTATAGAGTTGACAGTTCTTTAATAAGAAAATTTCCGCATGAACGCTCGTGTACATCCCGGCCTTTATCTCCCCATGTTGTCCTTATTGCCGCTCTGCATGAAAAGGAGGGTTTAGAAATTCAACTGACCGCACCTTATCGCTATTTGAAATGCAATAGATACGTTCACAATTGCACTGTCACCTCTGTGCAACGTACTTAAGTGATAAGAATAAAAATCAGCCGGGCTGTTTGATTCCTCCTAAGTATGCTTGCCCTGTGATTGCCTCTATAAGCCTGTCACTTTGCATGCAGCTCTATAATGTAGACGTAAAGGACGTAGAAGTGCTAATGTGCATCCTCAATTGGGCTATTTTCTCTCTCTCCTGGCTCAAAGATTAGTTCTCCTCCATCCTGGAGGGTGTTATACAATCCATCTCCCTCCAGCCGAGCTCTGCAGCGGAGAAGGAGGCCGCCTGGCAGAAACTTGAGGTATCGCTCAAGAGTGAAAATCCTGTCAAACCACCAAGAGTAGAGAGACACACACATGAGCAACCTCCACTCAGATGATGGCTATTTTTCTGCCGGGCGGCAAGAGACGAGCCCGGCTTCCTACCCCAGCCCGTCTTCCACCACTATCATCATCATTCCCCTCTGATTATGTCTGGAGAAATGATAAAAGAGTGCGCTCGTACCTGGCTGAGGAGCGCTCCTCTCCCTCTGTCTTTAAAGGAGGGATGATTGCCACGCTCCAGCAGGCCACCTTTCATTTCAATGTCCTCTGCCCTTTATTTTGAAAGGAGGGGGGAGGAAGATGTACTGTGATGAGGGATATGAAATTGGCCTCCTTTCAATTTTTCAGAGGCAATTTTCAAGGGACAGTGACAAAATTACTACAATAGCACACACAAACAGCAAAAACAGCAGAGTTGGCTGCAGTGATTCTGCAGCTTATAATGGATAAATTATTTGTGCAGCACAGTGTCACAGTGTGCAAACAGGGAACAGGACCCAGAGTGCACACACCAAGGCCGAACTGGAGGGGTTCAATATTTTTATTAACAACATCTAAAGACTGGCTGGTCGGTCAGGCAGCTACAGTCACAAAGAGAAGCAGCAGCCAAAATTCAAAAACCACATGAGGAAGAGCTGGAAAAGTTGACATGAGGCACAAGGACGAACTGGTATAGACAGATAGGAACACACAGACTAAATACACCTGGAGGAGAGGAACACAGGTGGAAACTATCAGTAATCCTGAAGGCGGGAATAAACACAGACAGGAAGTAAAGCAACGGAGTCGACATGAGGACGTGATTTTTCAAAATAAAAAACAGGAAGTCAGGACATAGGTGCAACAGAATAATAGTTTAAAGATGCACTAATCAGTATTTTTATATTAATAATATATTAAATGACTGTCAGGGGGCCAGCTCTGGACAACAGGGGGCCCTAGGCTGGACTTTCTTTGGGGGCCTTCTTCACATCACTGGAGTCAAGGCCTATGAAATAAAAATATAAATATATGGATTAACTATGCATCTAACTATATAAAACTATTATTTATTTTGAGCTCTCATCCAAAGGGGCTTCTTCAGTCCTAACTGTGGGGTCAGTGTCAAGATCATGGATCCCACCTGGTTCGTTAGTGCTCCTGTCGTTAGAGTCACTGGAGGACAAGTGTGAATGCTTGTCCAAACTCCTGGGTGGGAATGAACAGACAACATTGTATGTGTGTGTGTGGGGGGGTGTGTGGTGTTGCAGAGCTCCTCCTCTGTGACGACAGGTCTTCTGTACTTTGACATGAAAAGCCTCCTGCATCTGTCCTCCCTGATAGGTTTGATGATTTAAAAGAAGAGTGAAAGAGCTCTGTGTTTTGCTTTTCTGGCCCACAGATGTACTGTTTGCTTCAGTCTTGCAGCCACAGCAGGCGGCTCTGATAAAACACACTGTGCACGACCTGCCCGGCATCAAAGAGCAGACGGACACAGGAAGCAACGAGCTGCTCAACATAGTGGAGCATGTAACAGCCAGATGCATGACTCCATATGAATGTAAGGAGAATCAAAACCATGAAATAAAATATGCTAAAAAAGCATGAAAGAAGTGAGAAGGGCTGCAGAGCTGAGGGATAATCGTCTGTGGAGCAACACGTCTCAGATCACACGATCGATTGTTCATGTGAAAACTATTGATTAGAGCAGCTTTAGGCAAGTCTAGACTTTCTGATGAACAGGTTGATGAGGTGGAGTAAAAGTGTTGCTCCAGGCTCGGCACCTATTCTGTGACAGCAGCATCATAACAAACACTATATCAGAGTTTTATGGTAAGGAAGCAAATGAAATGCACAGTTAGTCCTCGAGCAGTAAGAGCAACACTAACAGATATCTTCACGATGCTGCACCCGACCGACTGCCTGCTCCCAAACAACCACCTCAGAGTGAATGTTTAATGTCACACAGATGAGTGTGTCACAGCAGCTGTCCGTCACCGCAGCGAGCCTTCGTCTTTCACGCCGCTCGTCCTCGTGCTGAAAATGTGAAATCGTCATCACAGAATCCACGAAAGCAGCGACGACAAGACAAATTAAAGCCGCAAGCGGCGATGTTCGGGCCCTCGCCGCCACGCCCCCCTTTGACCTACGCAAATTCTTTCAATAACTTTTAATCGTCAACTTGTCTCGTACACACCCTCCGAATCTGGAGCCAATCCGATTAAAACCCTAGGACGAGTTTGTTCAAATGCTAGCCTAAAAATCGGAAATTCAACGTTAATTTGCGAACTTCCTGTTCGGAATTCCATATTGCACTTTACATATCTGTGACGTGAGAGTTGCCGGAGGGGCCGCAGTTCTGGGCCCCTAGGGGCCGCTATGGAGCACGTATTTTCTTGCAAACACTGGATTAATAAATTTTTCAGCGGGACTGACGATTTTGGCTAGGCGCGGTCGCGTTTATCTCAAGCTGAGGGCCCGATATTTGGGTTTTAAAAAAGGTAAAAAAAAACTAAAAATAATAATCTTAAGGGTTACAATAGGGTCCTTCACACTTAGTGTGCTCGGGCCCTAATAAGCGTATTGATTCCCGGCGGGTTCTTCCGCGAGGAGCTCGCCTGAAAATCAAACAGTAGCGGCTGGTGTCGCCGCGGCACGTTTTGCAGGCGATGTTGCTGGAGGTTGATGAATAGCATCTCACCAGCTGAGCAGAAAATTATGATGTTTTTTTGCTGAGAAGTCTTCTCTTAAGATATTTTAACCCAGACGCGAGGCGGAGGAGAGCGAGCGGGCCCGAGGCTGGAACTGCTGCGTCTCAGCTCTAAATAGGTTGTTGAGGCATCTGTGCTGCTTGGAGGACTCTTGTTCAGCGTCAAGAGGGAAAATTCAAATAGTTTGATTGCTCAGACAGGAAGAAAAACATCAAGCATTTTTGATAATGTCTCAGATTGCAGGAGCAGAGAAGTTAACTCCAGAGGAAGCTTTTAGACTCGAGTGGCAGTTTTACTTTGTCTCCAGAGTCTTGTTTTAGCTCATGTTCCACCGAACTTCTGAAAACCCCACATGCTCGATTCAAGGAGGACTGGAAGGTGATTCTTATCCAAACTTACATCTCAGCCACATCGAGGTTGTATTTAAAAACCTGCTTGGATGCTATACTGTTGGTATTATTCCTCTTCTTATTATTACTACTATCTGCTAATTTGGATTGTCAAACTTTAATTAATTTGAATATTAAGCCAAGTTGGATCCTTAAGTAGATGACTATTTGACCCCCTGTTATTTGTTGTGTTGTTTTTGTTGTTGTTTTTAGACATATTATCAGTGTTGTCCTTTGCTCTTTTTTTTTGTTTTGTTTTTTGTTTTTTTTCTTCCGTAATGGTGTGGTATGTTTTGTTTTGGTCTGTCACATTTGGACAGTTTGTTTGTGCAGTGATGTCTTTGTTTATGATTGTGTTGTCTTGGGTCCTGAAAAAAAAATCATAAGAAAATACACTTGTATCTATATCACAAAAAAAAAAAACCTGCTTGGATTATCTGGAAAATACATCGTTGCAAAAACAGGTTTTTCTGAGCTCAGATAAAATTCAGACTTTTATCACCAAAAATAGCTGCTATTAATTTTAGTGTCTCCACTGACTATTTATCTCAGTGACGTCTTTATGTTGGCTCGTATACCAACTGCCAACTAATTTCATTGCTTAGTCAAGTTTGATTTAGATGGATAATAAACCCCCGGAGCTGATACATGTCTAACGTGCTGTCGGTGATCCATCATTCGAGCTGAGGAACAGTTGGTTTTCTCCTTGTGTCGAGGGCAGTTCAGCCTCTGGGACAAACAGAGCGCTTCATTTAAAAGACGTGTGTTGAACAGATACTGTCATGTATGTCTGAACTTCCTTTAGAACTATTCTTCACTTGTGTTGTCAGAACCACAGAGAGTCAATGATGGCTTGATTTACTTGTCGGGCCGCTCGCTCCGTTCTGTGCAGCCGAGCGTGATGATTCTCATTAGACCAAAGTTCTCACAGTGCTGGAAAGTTGATAAGAAATTTCGCCCTTTTCCCCATAAATTAGCTCGACGGCATAATTCAGATTGAAGTGCTGAATCTCAGAAGGCAGAAATGAAATTAAATCCCCCTCAAGCTCTCGAACGTTATAAAGTGTTTCCCTGTTGTGCTGATTCATTTCAGCGACACGTCCTCAACAAATGCATATATTCTCCACGCTCATCGTCGCCACATATGGGCTGTAATCACCATCTATCAGTGTGTGATGTTGGTGTGTGTTTGTCCTGAATTCCAATCGGAGCAGCTTTCCTGGCAACGATAACCTCAAGGTGATAAATATGAGACGATTAACATCATATTCTCATCAAGACCTTTTACAATTGATTCTGCTTTTGCCTGAATTCAGTCGTCAATAACCTCAATAAACATGTTGCTGGGTTGTTTGAGAGCAGGCCGAGCTCCTCTGGAGTGTCCTCTCCTCCTCAGTAAAGTGCTTCAGCAGCAGCAGGGGTGAAGTGTTGCCCGAGCTCCCTCTCACAGTTTTAGTTGTGTTTAAAGTGCTGCACTGTCTGGACGCGTTAATCTGCCCCGACAGCCGCCGTCTATTTGTGGATGTGCTTTGAAAGTAACGTTTCACTTCGGCGGTTCATTGTTATTTCTAGCGTTCACCGTTTACAGGAGGGTGAGAATGACATGTTTAAACATAGGTAACATAAGGAAGCAGACCGTGATAATACAACGCAAATAATTTTGACTCTTTTAAGTAGTTGTGGATGTTTGATATTTGTAAATTATCAAAGATCAATTAGACGAGTTTTAAAGAATTAAACATGTTTTTTAAGGATTCCCTCAAACTGGTAATTGCATTTGAAAATTCCTTTCGAGAATAGAAAAAAATGTATTTATATTAATTGACATTTCGATCATGAAGACTTATTTTTTTAACGTCTGAAGCTCTGTCATCGCTTCATCACGCTTACAAAAAAAGAAGTGCAGAATTCCTCTCTGAAAAAAATGCTGATTGGCCAACACTGGATCAAAACAGGCTGGTTAACAGGCTGGTTAACAGGCTGGTTAACAGGCTGGTTAACACTTGCAGACTAAATGAGCCTTGATCAGAGGCGACATTTCCACATGTCACTGTATGAAAAGCGGCTGAATTCCATTTGGCTGCGTCAGTCTCAGGGTCCTGTTGTTGCTCATGCCCGATCACTGTCGGACTGGAACACTTGAATAGAACAGAACCATTGATAATCTTATTATTAACACTTTTCCTGCTGTGACAAGTCAAAATATTTCGGTCAACCCTGGAACTGGAGGCTTAAACCTTTGCCCAGTTTCCTCATTCACCGTGGCAAAGTGATAAAGTGATTTTAAATCCCCACACAATGACTGTCACACCCCGCTCACACTGGACTGAAAACCCACTGACACCAACTAACATCTGGCTTCTGTCTTCAGTGTTAAAGGGTGCGATCAGCATGTGATGTAAAAATGGTATTAACGATGCAGCTCATGCAGTGATTCTGGTCAAACTGTGCCGTCATTTAAAAAGTAAAAACAGTGTCACTTGCTTTGCAGAGGCTGAAAGCAGCTGAAATGTCATTCAGAGTGTAAGATGTGAAAGCACTTGAAGCGTCAGTTGACGAGTAGGAGGTGAATAAATGATCAGTTTAAGTGAAAGCAGTTGAAATGTCATTCAGAGTGTAAGATGTGAAAGCACTTGAAGTGTCAGTGCAAGAATAGGAGGTGAATAAATGATCAGTTTAAGTGAAAGCAGTTGAGGTGTCACTTGCCAGAGATAGTTGAAGTGTTTGCACTGTAAATAGTTGAAGTGTCAGTAAGTCAAAGAGCTGAAGAGAGAGAGTTTGTGATGTTGCACACTTTTTGCAGAAAACACACCAAAAAACCTGAAAAAGCTGAAAAAGTAGTAAAAGTCCAATTACTGAAAAATTATAAAAGGTATAAAACTGCTGCAGCTGAAGCATATAAGCTGAACTAATACGATAAACTAGGCGGAGTGGTGACTGGTTTAAAGTTTAATTTAAGTTTCTGCATGAAACTATTAATGAAGAAGAAGAAGTTGAGGAGGAGTTTGGAATGTGTGTGAGGGCGAGCGCGGTGATAAACAGCCCATGTGATGGTTAAGTGATTGTTTGAGGTGAGAAAAGCCATCAAATTTGTATCCTCTGTCAGCGACACTTCCCACTTTTACTACACGCCATTTTCCACTGACTGCTCGTATGATCAGCTGGAGATAAAGCCCAGCAGCTTCTATGGCCGTTTATGACCACAGGATTTTCTTAGTTACTTCACATATTTGCCCCACAGGTTTCCTCTGACTTCTCTTCATCATATGAACGGCCGTTTTAAGGCGTGAGCAGGAAAGGAGGCGTCGTCCATCCTTTAAGAGTCTGACAGCTGAAATTAAACATATGAGCGCAGTGTGAGTCAGGTTTTAATCTCCGGGCTTTGTGAGAAGACTTCTCCCTCCAGAGCTCTGCAACATTTCACACAGTTTCCACTGGATTACTCAACACCTTCCGGGAGCCGCGCTGATATTTGCAGTAGGTAAGACATGGGAGGATGCACAATTTAAATGAACACGCCGTTCTTGGGGTGGAGAGAGGAGTCGCACATTACGAGGGTTACTGGAAGTTCATGCGCTCATATCTAATTTCCTTTGAGGTAAAATGTCAGCCAAATGTTAAGGCCTCCCTCCACTAATCTCATAAACAACTTTGACATGTTCCACCAAGCCTTTCAACTAAATCAGCGCTTTATAGTGCAAAATAGGGGCGAAGAATTGAAACTGGTCACAGCTGAGGGTCTCCTCTTTAATTCCTCGGCTCTCTAACCAAACTTCATTGTGATGTGGATTATAGCTGGTGCAGATAAGTCATTTTTTTTCTGAGATGGATGCTTTTCAGAGGAGCTTTGAAAATTGAATGCAGTCAGTAGAAATGGCTCTAAATATAGTGGGAGGGTGTTCGGGGGATTCTTCTTTCAAACCACCCTCGCAGTCATTTGTGCACAGATTTCCTTCAGAGCCCAGTTGGTGTCAGGGGGGAAAACCTTCCATCATAAAATTTGTATTCAGAAAAACTAAAGCCTTGAGGTTTTGGAGCTCTTCCTGGACACAGATGGGTTCACAAATGAATGCGCAGGGAGCTGACTGATAATTAATAAATAGCTTGGTGGTTGCTGAATAACTCCGGATCGAGGATAATATAAAAGATAATGATGAATGGTTACTTGAGAACAGACTGTTACCGAGTTAATAAAGTGTGTGAAGGGAATACGAATGAGTCGAGTCACAAACACCTGAGGACAAACTTCTGTATCAGCAGCCAGGAAATGCATCAGCTAATTAGCAACAACTGCACAATGTTGGAGATGGCTGCTGCTGTTGGATAAAGACGGCTGCTTCTGTGAGGATCAGATTATTGGATTAGTGTTAGGAGGTCTCATAGTTGCATGTTAACGCTGTCCTCTGCAGATCTGGTCTCCATAGTAGTTGTGTGCATGTAGATGATGATAAATAAAGTCAGCCTGATCGCGTCTGAGTTTGAAGGACGTTCAAACTCAGATTTTAGTGCATCGTGACATGATGGAACTCAAAGCAGCACCTGAACCTGGCACACCTCGAGGTTAGCAGTCATTAATGATTGAGCTCACCTGTGCTTTTCCTGCTGTGACCAGGTGTCATTAAGAACAGTAACACTGGCTCCAGGACTCAGTTAGTGCACCTCCATCCAACTACTACCTCATCAAATGCCTAATTAGACAGAATAACTGCCGTCATTAATGTCATTCCACCTGTGCGATCTGTGTAATCACATGACCCATGTCGGTGCCTGGTGCCTTGTGGGAGTTGTAGTCCAGATCAAAGGTCACTGCAGACAGAAAGTGTCAGCATCTAGAACTTGTTAAACCCATGTTACAATGAGAACAACCTCGATTTGATGCAGGAATTAATCTTCACTTAACACTCCCCTTATTATCTAACTGTGAGTGAGTCAGACAAACCCAAGCAGCAACCTCCGGCGCTGAAATACGAAGCCAATGTGGAAGTGCAAAAAAGCTGCAGTTCCTAGAATAACCGCTAGAGCAGGCCGCAGAAGGGAGTCAATTACATTTGAGCCCCATGTTAAAATGTCCGATTTTACGACAGAAAAAAAACATATTTACAGCCTGGTTCAAAACATGGCTCTAGTCTCATAAGCTGTTTTTCTACTCCATGACAACTCTGGGGGGGGCGAATTTTTTTATAAGGCGTTCGTTTAAAATATACAGCATACATCATTATGCACAATTCATAGCTGTCAATCTAAGTGGCGCCACTTTGATTGACAACTAGCCACTGACGGTCTAAAGGGCGACACCTCGGCTAATTCTAGTCACTGAGTTTGGGAAAGAGATCGTCGTGGGGTTAGCCGGCTAGCAACAATATTTAGCATTTAACCTAGCTGGTTAGCCGTAGCTAGTTTGATTATTTCGAATAAAGCGGCTTTTTTCAGCCAATAGCGTTCATTCGACCCGCCTCAGCTCCGCCCTCGCTCCACCTCTTTGTCCATATTTGGAGTAACCGGAGGTAGGCTACCAAGATGGCTACGCACTACGATTTGCTTCATTTTTGCTCTTCAGAAACCTATGGGTGACGTCACGGACACTACGTCCATATTTTATACAGTCTATGCGCAACACGCATACTCAAATGTGCACGTGCAGACACCTTTTGGAGCAGTTAGATTGGGAGGAATGAAACATACGCAGGTATGATGAGCCCGACTTCAATCATGTCCATTTAAATCAGCCTGTCTTCTCCCCTCTGAAGGGAAAGATGGATGCTGTCTGCATCACAGGACTCTGACAGCTCGGTGATAGAAGAGAAGCGTCTGGATGAAATCGATGTCGAGGTTTCAAGAACAGACGGGTGTCATTGTGCAGAAGGTTCAGAGCTGCAGGGGAGTTCATACAGCACCATATTAAAGATTAAACGAAATTAGTCTGGGAGGACAAAAACACCTCAGTGAACCTGGTGTAAGAAGGATCATTAATGATCTTGGGCGATAGGAGGAAAAGAGCCAGACAGACCTTGGCGGTGAATCGTCAGTTTGTGATATCAGACGATGTGACAGAGGCAGTACTGCACAGTGTTGTATTGACTGTGCATTGATGGTTACTAGGGATGAGCGAGTACACCACTATCTGTATCTGTATCTGTTTAAACATCTACATTATCTGTATCTGTACTCGGAGTGGGCGGTGCCTAACCCGGAAGTGAGTGCAGAAATGGGTGGGGCTTAAAACGGTACATTATTTTAAGTCTGAAATTGATATGGATTGATCAGAAGTTGCTAATCTACTGTATTCAAAGCCTATATACAGTATATCTCAATAATATTTATAATATTATTTTCATGAACTGCAGAGAGAAAGTGTCAGATACTGCATGCAGCCACATACAATAAAAATATTAATATAGGCTAATTTGTATGTTCAGCTATATGTGTGTATGTGTGTAATGGTCTGTAAGACTGTTTATTTTTTAATGATCTGTGTGAACTTGATGATTCATGCAAACATCCAGTGATGGCAAACAGGGAAATAATATGTCAGCCTTGTTCACTGTATTCTTCTCAAAAGCACCGCGTTCAGTACGAGCAAAGTTTTTCAACTGACTTCATATCACCAGCCAAACTAAGAGCAAGCAGACGGTAAAAAAAAAAAAAAAAAAATCCGACCTGAGCGGAAGCATTGGCCGGCACGACGCGAGCCGTTTTCAGCTCTGTCTTGTTGTCAAATGCACCGCATTGTTGTTGTATGTGTATGTATGTATGTTGCAAGAGACGTGCACAGACGTGTCTGTGTAGGGAGGGGCGGGCACTGTGTGTGACTGGCCAATCACAGAGCACGAAGACAGTCAGTTACACAATGAGGATTTTCCTTCAGCACAGCACAGACATTGACGGATTTTACTCGTATCACAATCGTATTCGTCAAAAATGCTTTATCCGTAACGGATACTCGTCTGAAACGAGTATCCGGCTCATCCCTAATGGTTACTATCAGCCCTTCAGCTGCAGCTCTGCCTCCACCGCTGAGCTCACACTGACTCATGAAACAGTAAAAAGGCTGCAGGTGAGACTTGCATTGTTGGGTACTGTAGTCAGAGCCAGTGTGACCATCAAATATCACCCTGCTCATTCTAACTGCAGCATCACTGTAACCCTCCCAACAAACCTTGTTCATTCTGGTGTTAAATAATAGTTTTGGGAAACACACTTTAATTGGGTTAATTGCTGAGAAAACCAGTGGAGATGTTACCTGAGAACTCAGAGGTGTTGATAGGCGGTTACCTTTGGACAGAGCCGGGCTACCTGTGTCCTCCTGTTTCCAGTCTCTATGCTAAGCTAAGCTAATCATCTCCAGCTCAAACTTTGTATTCAGAGAACAGACGTGAGACTGGTATCAAGAGTGTTCCCTTCTCTTTTCATCGTCTGTCTCTCTGTTTCCTCAGGTCTCATCGTGGGATCCCTGATGGTTTGCTGGCTCCCCAACCAGATCCGTCGCCTCATGATGGCTGCCGTGCCCAAGTCCCGCTGGACCACTTCCTACTTCCGGAGCTACGTCACGCTCCACCCTGTGGCCGACACCTTCTTCTACCTGAGCTCCGTCCTCAACCCCTTCCTCTACAACCTGTCCTCCAGACAGTTCAGGGAGGTTTTCGTCCAGGTGCTGCGCTGCCGCCTCACCATCGAACACATCAACAAGCGCACGCTGCGGAGCTCCGACGCCATCTCCGGGCGCTCCCTCCAGCCTCTGCTCATAAAGTCTCTGCGTCGCAACAAGGACAGCAAACACACCCTCACGCAAGAGAAAACCTCTCCGACCTTTACGACCTTTCAGGCGGAAAGTGACTCAGGAGTGGCCTCGAACACTCGAACGTCTCTCAGCCTGACGGAAGAGTCGGATTCAACTCTCAAAACAAAGACAGACAAAGCACAGTCCGAGACTGAAATATAATGTGCTGTACAATTTAATGCAACACAGTGAACAGTAAAAACAAACCCAGGATGCTTGTGCTGTGCCATCAGAAACAAATATCGAGTTATTCCTCACACACAGCAAACACAGTACAAAGTGTTACGTCAGGAAGTTCACTGACAGATTGAGCTGACAATTTGGCACAATAGCTAAAGCTTGATGGGACCAGAGAAGGAATGTGAAACTTATCAAGTCAGAAAATTATTATACAAAAGTCATCATGAGCACGGCTTGAGTTAAAGGTACCCAGTGGAGTATTTGACCACTAGTGGCGCTGTGGAGCTCTGTTTTAATGTGTCTCTGGGAACAGCAGCTGTAAGGTGATTCTGGCGAAGTGGCCACAGCTGGAATAGCAGCTCACTTGATGTGCGCTGGCCCCAAAACACATTCGTTACAATACAGCAGAAAAATGACGAATAAAATTTGGCATCACAACCCTTCCAAAATGACTCTGAAAATGTGACCATTTAGGTCTATCAAAGTTTCCCAAGTGACTTCTGCATCATGGCCGGTTAGCTCAGTTGGTTAGAGTGTGGTGCTAATAACGCCAAGGTCGCGGGTTCGATCCCCGTACGGGCCACGTTGTCTTAAAGAACTTCCCGGTTTGGGACAAATCAAGTACATCTATCTATAACTCTTTTTTTGCTGTACGCAACCAGAACATTGAGTTAGACTTTACCGATGTTTTTTAAGAAAGAAAAAACATTCAACATGTTTGACAGACACAACGTCAGTTTAAACGTTAATGTGTTTGTTTACAAGAAAACTCCACAGGGCACCTTTAACGTTCAGGCCACCTTCAAACCAAACACTGTAAAAGCAACTGAATATTACATTTTGATGGACAACACCAACTTCTTGCAAGTTTAGCTCGTGTCATAAAATATTCGGCTCTGAACTGATCTCTGTCGAGGTCGACGTCTTACTGTGAAACACATGATCACAGGTGACCAGCATTACTTAAGGGACGACTTCAGAACTACTTTCAGTGCCATAAAGTCTCTTTTCAAAGTGACCGGTGGGTGAAACTTGCAAAACGTTGGTGTGCTCCAACATCCTGGACAGTCATCGTACCACATGCTCATTCTACTACTGCTGCTCCACCTCAGTGCAAACCAGCTCATTTATTGAAGTTGCTGTGAGTATTTAAGTAGTTTGAAACAGGTGTGTGTATTTCAACATGCTCTTGTACAACAACGATGCCAAAAAAGTTGGGATGCTGTGTAAAACAAGCAAAAACAGTCCAAAGACATTATATTATATATAAGTTTGGTCAGCTTTATTGATTTTGTAAATATCTGCTTCTTCAGAATTTGAGTTGGGTCAGGAGCAACAACAGACTGTGAAAGTTGTGGACTGATCCAGAAACACCTGTTTGGATCCTTCCACAGGTAAACAGGTTCATTGGTAACAGGTGATAGGATCATGATTGGGTCTGAAAGGTTCATCCTGGAAAGACTCAGTCGTTCACAAGCGAGGATGGAGAGAGGTTCAACACCCTGTGAACACATGGTTGTATGAAGGAGTTACTACTCAGGAACACTTTGTAAAACTGATGTCAGTCAACAATTTGTTTGCAACAACAATTTTGTCTCAGCATCCCAACTTTCTGGATTCATGGTTGTTGCTCTGTGTGACAGCAGTTACAGAACTAGCAGAGGGAGTTTTCAGGATAACATTCTTTATGGCATAGAGATGTTACTCTCATACAATGATGTTGTACCAATGTACCTGTTGGTGGCTTTCATATTATGTTTTTCTTCATCTGATGCCATTTTTTCCTGACTTTGCTTTTCTTCACACAATCATTACCAAACCATACATTATCTTTTTTCAGTTTGTGATTGTTCCAAGTAACAGTGATGATTTCTAATAAATCACAGAGTTATTTATTCTGCAGAGCTTTTCCTCCGGCTCAGACAATAAATGATGGATCTAAACTCACTATCTTTACTGCGACATGTCTCATTTGACCTTGTGGTGCGAGTAAATAAAGACAGATGAGAATGAGCCACCTGCTGCCCAACAAAATAGCCAGAAGCCGTTTGATCCACCGTCCTCCGCGTCACCTCAGCCAGCTCCCCTCGTGGCTGCACCATCATCACGTCTGATCAAATCTTCCAGTGGTGTGTGTGTGTGTGTGGGGGGGTTTTTTGGAGGCAAGCTGCGACAGAAAGCCAACAGAGTCAAGAGAACAAAGACTGTACAAAGCTTCCACACGTCTTAGAGAATATACATGGATGTATTGGTCAGCGTCTCAGTCGGTGCAGTTCATGTCGTCTCCGCTGTCAGAGGTCGTAACATCTTCACACATCTCGTTCGCTGAGTGTGTGAAGGTCTGTCAGCACAGGGCGGAGGACAGCAGGACGAGGAGGACGGTCAGAGAGAGCACGGGGAGCTGCGGCGTGGTCAGGGCGATGGCGGCCGACGGTTGGGGGCGCTTCTTCTGGCGGGGTCCGTTGCACAGCGGCGTGTTGCAGCAGGTGATGCACACCGAGTTGAGCTTGCCGGTGCAGAACTGCTGGTAACCAGAGGAGGCGATGAGGCAGGCTCCCGACGAGGCACAGGACTTGCGGTAGTGAATGCCTGAAATGAGGACAAGCAATGGACGCATTAGGCTGGTAATGAGAGGATTAGAGGGTGTGAGAGAGGGAACAAAGGCAGGAACAGTGAGACGGGGGCATGTAATTAAGGATAAATAGGATCCATTCTTTCATCAAGGGGAACCCAAGTTAAAGGGAAACTTCTCAACATCTGTGAATAATTGGGCTAATGCTCATTTTGCAGTCAGGACACTGAGTTCTCCTCTGTGTCTGTTCAAGATTTGCATAAAATTGTAAGTCGCTGTCAGTGTCTGGTAACATAATGGTCCATGAATGAGGAAAACAACAGGCTTTCTTGCTTTTTATCAGCTGCTCTCGGTGGGTGTGACTCCTCCTCTCGCTGTGTTTACATACATATTCAAAGGAACTTTACAGACAAGCCTGCAGTGCAGACTAGTCAGACTTCTGCATGCGAGTGAAAGACGGGCTGAAGGAGAATAAAACAGTCCTGCAGAAACACATATTAGATGTTAACATTGAGGAACTGCAGGGAAGTGCTGAGGTAACAGTGAGAGAAGCTGGAAATCAATCAAGCAGCAGCAGAAGTGTGAACCTAAAATACAGGGTTTCCTTCCCTTGGTCGGACCTTTTACTGTTTCCCTCTGCTGTGTGGTTTGTCCATAGACTGTATAAAATATGGACATAGTGTCTGTGATGTCACCCATAGGTTTCTGAAGAGCAAAAATGAAGGAAATCGTAGTGCGCAGCCATCTTGGTAGCCTACCTCCGGTTACTCCAAATATGGACAAAGAGGTGGAGCGGGAGCTGAGGCGGGTCCTATGGGCCGGCTGAATGAACGCTATTGGCTGGAAAAAGCCGCTTTATTCGAAATAATCAAACTAGCTACGGCTAACCAGCTAGGTTAAATGCTAAATATCGTTGCTAGCCGGCTAACCCCACGACGATCTCTTTCCCAAACTCAGTGACTAGAATTAGCCGGGGTGACGCTGTTTAGACCGTCAGTGGCTAGTTGTCAATCAAAGTGGCGCCACTTAGATTGACAGCTATGAATTGTGCATAATGATGTATGCTGTATATTTTAAACGAACGCCTTATAAAAAAATTCGCCCCCCCCAGAGTTGTCATGGAGTAGAAAAACAGCTTATGAGACTAGAGCCATGTTTTGAACCAGGCTGTAAATATGTTTTTTTTCTGTCGTAAAATCGGACATTTTAACATGGGGCATAAATGTAATTGACTCCCTTCTGCAGCCTGCTCTAGAGGTTATTCGAGGAACTGCAGCTTTTTTGCACTTCTGCATTGGCTTAATTTTTCAGCGGCGGAGGTTGCCGCTTGGTGTTGCGTTGACCTCCAGGACACAGGACGGCGTCTCTGGCTGCTGAACCATCCAGCTGACTTCACCTCATCTGTCATGTCTGAGTCATGCTCTTATCTTTGGAAGGACATCCTCGTTCTCTAATCTGCTGTTTATCCGTTCCTCCTGCAGTGTTTTTAATGGGAATTACGCTGTGACCAAACAGCCTTTCAACATTCACAAAATTATCTGTCTCTAGACATCACTTCCTGCTGCGGAACACAGATTTATTTATCCCCGTGTCATTTGTGGAAAGAGAAAAACAAATGTGAAAAGCTCTCTCTCACACAGACGACACTCACCTCCCGGTGTTTATGATTAGTGACAGTCACCTACATGAAGATTCTGGTTCACGTGTCTGATTCTCACTCCGTGTTAATCTGAAGTGTCAGCGAGCTTTGATCACTGCAGCTCATGTCTCAGTTTGTTTCTATCAACAACTGAAGAGACAGCAGTCAGGCCTGTAGTAACCAGTGACAACACCAAGGACATGTTGTCAGGAATCTGGTGGAAGTTTGTAGATTTTAGGAGCCTGAAGTGCACTTCAGTCATGTGTTTCAGACATCTTGAATGTTGTGTAAATACAGGGGAGATGAACACTGGCTGTTTGTCCTTGGAGCAAAATATTTGAGCTTTTAGGAAAAAACAGTTTCTTGTTTATTTTTAATCATAATGAATAAATGAAGCATATTTTTAAGATCAAGACGACAAGTTGAAGGTAAGAAGTCTTGAGAGATTTGTTTTAATTCACACCAGCAGAAGTCTTCAGCATAGACTGTATAAAATATGGACGTAGTGTCCGTGACGTCACCCATAGGTTTCTGAAGAGCAAAAATGAAGCAAATCGTAGAGCGTAGCCATCTTGGTAGCCTACCTCCGGTTACTCCAAATATGGACAAAGAGGTGGAGGGCGGAGCTGAGGCGGGTCGAATGAACGCTATTGGCTGATAAAAGCCGCTTTTTTGCCGCTGCATAATGATGTATGCTGTATACTTTAAACGAATGCCTTATAAAAAAAATTCGCCCCCTCCCCCCCTCCCCAGAGTTGTCATGGAGTAGAAAAACAGCTTATGAGACTAGAGCCATGTTTTGAACCAGGCTGTAAATATGTTTTTTTCTGTCGTAAAATCGGACATTTTAACATGGGGCTCAAATGTAATTGACTCCCTTCTGAAGCCTGCTCTAGCGGGCATTCGAGGAACATTGGCTTCATTTTTCAGCGCCGGAGGTTGCCGCTTGGTCTTCAGCAGAGGGACAGATGTGAAGTGAGGACCGTGCATGAGGTGACACTGGATGCTGCCCTCCTAAAACCAACTGGAGCTCAGGTTTGTCTGATTCACCAACACAGTCTGCAGCTGTGACTCTGACTCACGACTCACGGAGGCACTTAAAGTACTTTAAATCTCTCAGCGTCTCATTGACCCAGTTTACATCCAAACTGGTACTTTTGAGTTTTTCAACACAGACATGATACATATTGTTGGATTCATTGTGACTTGATATCATTACATGTTCAATGTGAATAAACATCCATAAATTTGCTTGGACAAAACTCTTCTTATTACTCCAGAGTTCGACTGAGAATCATCACAGTTTCCCTCAGTATCAAAGTGACAGTTGTGTGTACATCCATGAGTACAACAGGAACATCTGAAAGCAAATTCAGCTTCAACTTTTAATGATGCCAATTTATCAAACAAACAAATCCAAGCAAAAGGAAACATTATAGTTCCTGTAGTTGTCTGGATTTCTGGATTGCCTTGAAGTGCAGTTCAGTGATCCTCTGACTTTTCATCCATCAACATGTTAACACTGTCACTGAGCTTGTCAGCATGTAGCTCACATCACTGCTGGGTCTGTGTACAGTCTCACAGCTGCTTTCATGGCTGTAGCCTCGTCCTCTGGTTTTCTCTGCGCAGGTTTCTCTCTCTTCCCTGCAACACTCAGTTTCACAATGCAACATAGCCACATGTGCAAACACAGCTGCAGGACGGACCCAGAGGAGAGTCCATCAGCCCGACGATGTGACGCAAGCCTGCGAGTCTGTTAGGAAACATCAGCCCTGTTAGCTGTTGCTTTGCGGGGCCACTCGCCTCATCATCACAGATCTGGCTTTGGACCAATGGCTTTTTCACAAAGGAAACAAGGCGTCAATAAGCAATGACGGCTCTCTCTCTAAATAATGTTTGTGTTGAGCAAAACATCATCTGCTCTGCTCCAACATGCACAGCTGTGTCTGTTCTGACAAAAACACAAACAGCTAATTATTAATTATCAGTTGATGTTGTTATTTGTCATTTTTCAAAATTGCCTTCATTTCCACTTAATTTTCCACTTAACAACATTTAATAGTACGATCCCAGATGCCTGTCATCAGTACTTCAGGACTCTGGTGGAGGATGCTGTCTAACATACATTACATGGATTCATCTTGGACAATGTCTCCCATCCACTCCATGACGGGCTGGACCCCCCACAGAGCGCCACAGGAAGTCGTTCCTGCCTGTGGCCATCAAACTTTTCAGCTCCTCCCTTCAGAAAGTCAGTCAGCAGACCGGACTTATTTTCACCCCTGTCAGCAGCTCTAACCCAATAATATATCTATAATATATATTCTCAACTGTGCAATAATTGAACTGTGTGATACTGTTGTATTAATACTGCATTGATACTGTATATTTCAATCAATATTTGTTCTTTATTGATAGTATTCCTGCATTAGAACACATTTATAGATCCCTTCTCTTCTCCCTTTCTCAGCATTGTTATTTCCACTGTTGTTACATATGATAGTATGATGCACATGTTTTTATATATTTCTTATTTTGCTGTATATATTTTCCTCATATATTGATGTTGTTGTTGTTGGTAACTTGTCCAGTAAACTCAGATCATCTGGAAAAATAACTGGCCTCCTGCCCCGTCTTCTGTCCTGGAGATATTTGAGGAGACAGAGAGGAAGCAGGGCCTTAAAATCACCTGTGACTCAAACACATCCATGATGAACAGCATGAACTGATGCCTTTGGCCAGAAGGTACCAGCCTGCAAGTTGAACAGGTATAATTTTCCTTTGTTCCACTAATCAAACAACATTTCTTACTATAGATCTGTGAAACATTTGCTGTATCCTAAACGACCCTGGAGGCGACTACAGGAAACTGAAAGTCTAAAATAAAATACAAATAAAAGTTGAGTGCTTTTAGTCCTCAGACACTTTAATGAAAAGTCCTGCAATCAAGAGAAAACTTTCAGCATCATTCTATGAAAAAACACTAAGCACAAAAGGAAAAAGTCCATAACAGAGTAAAAAAAAAGGTTCTTGGATGTATTGCATCGTTCATTTAGATTAGTTTCATGTCGACTCCAAATAAAATGTCAGTGCTGATTGCTGCAGTTTGAGATGGAAGGACATTCATTACTGTTAATGACAGAGTCCAATTAAAGTTCACAAGGGCGATAAAGGGGGAGAAAGAGATATTTAGAGTCAAAGTACAGAGATGTGAAGAGAAATGTGAATGAAAATTGAGATGAAAACGAGTCATGAGGAGGAGGAGAGAATAAAAGAGGAAGACGAACGAGCCAGAATACAAATGCACGACAAGAAAAGGAGAGAGACAAAAGAGAAAACTGGTGTTTAAGACAGAAACTAATTCTGTCCATGTTGCCGTGACTCATTTTTTCAGGCACAGTGGTGATCAAATGATTGTCTATAAACATATTCTATTCAAAAAAACGCTGAATATGTCCCAAATATGTGACTTGATAAACATTTTCTCTCATGAAATAACGACTCCATCATTATTTCACTGTATAACAGGAGGAGATGATCCAGACTGAGCCTGCACTTTGGATGAAAACACCACAATGTGATTTTCTTCCTGAACGGCTCTTGTGCTGAGTTTTATTATGCAGCGAGAGCAGTGATGGAAAATCAACATTAAGCTGGAACAGAACGTGTTAGAAAAACTGAAAAAAAACATACAGAGACACACTGAATCCTTTTAGATTCATTCTGTCGCTCCTGTTGCCAGATTTAACTTCTTATCTAACGTCATATCCTGCAGAATCAGGAGGAACTGAATGAACCTGCATCCATACACACTTCAGTCTTCACACAGCGCTGGAGAAACCTGGACTATGACACATCGTCACATTGTGTTCCAGCATTTAAAAATGTCACTGATTGGACCAATGTGGAGGCTGTAATTGAAGGCAGTCTTATTTCGAAACCGGCTGTTTCGTACACCAGTTTGGACTCGCTGTGGGAGGATGATTTTGCTCTGGCATTTTCAGAACTTACACAGGTCGACATCATTAAAGGTCAAGTTTTCAATTTTAACTCCGCATTATCTTCTTTTTTAAACCTGTGATATTTCAGATATCAATATTGAGTCAAATGGCTTTGCATAAAGTGAAGCTGGTTACTGCAACAGCAACAACAACTCTACACAGCTGTTTGCCTCTTTAGCCTCTTTTAGCTCATTGTCTTGGTTCTGTGGGAAAACTAACGAAATTTGGGACAACATTTGCAAACTGCAAACTTCAGTTTCAACACAATGCAACTTGCCAGATATAGTAAATGAACAATGCTTCCTAATTATGAATTTAAAAATAGAACTTAATCATTACGGCATTACGTTGCGTAACTTAGCTGTTTCTAATTAGTTGCATAGAAGAGAACTTTTCACTTGAGTTATTGGACGCCAAAGCGGAGCTAACAGGAAGATGAATGTTTGAGTCACATGTGGACAGAAAAACAGTCTGCTGGATGTGTGTGCACAGTGTTCGCTCATAAGTTTGTTGTTATATGTTATGTTGCCTGAGTTTTTAAGACTTTCACCTTCTAGCAAAGCTGAATTACCAACATGGAAAAGCAGGCAACTGCCTCAAGGACCACAAACCTTCAGGGGCCACAAGGCCCCGGGGTTCACTGTGTGGCAGCCAGCTTGTGCTCATTTGAATTCCACTGACTCCAAGATGGCGTCTTCCAAATGCTTACTGTTTGAGCAGTCTGACACCCAAAGATATCTGATTGACAATGACCTAAAGTGAAAAGCAAATCCTCAGATTTTTTTTTATCATTTTCGCTTGAAAAGTGATTTCAATGTTAACTGATTATCAAAAATGTTTCAGATTTATTTTCTTCTGATTAACTTAATTTTTTCAGTTCTGATTTGAAAAAGTGCAAATATGATTGGTAATATGCACCACAATGGGCCTCAGACCCCCCTCAGCTGGTCACTCCAGTCCCGCCCCCCTTTGGTGGAACTGCAGATCTTAGAAAGTCCAGTTTTCTTCCCGCCGTCGTTATATATTACACTAAGTGTCAAAACTGAAGAGATCTGAATAAAACTTGGAAGGCTGATGCATTTATAATTAACTCTGGCCTTTAAAGTTTTAATAGGCCACTAAAATGTCACTTAGAAGGATTAGCCAACAGCCTGTCTTTATTATTGGTGGTCCTACTCTGATCAAGGTGAATGAAGTGGCGGCGTCTCTCTTTAAGATGGATTTTATTTTTGTTTGGTTCCACCTGTCCTGTCGCCTCGTCGATCACAGTGTCGCCGTTCATCTGGAAAATTGGCACTGAGTCAGCAGAGATCAGTAACGTCCCCGCAAAGACGAGAGTCAGCTGAAGCTGTGAGAGTGGATGCGTGAAGAACTTACATGTTGATGAATCTTTATTATTATTATTATTATTATTATTATTATTATTATTATTCCACCCTTGTCTCCTGTAATCTGAGCTAACGGTCTCCGGTCCCCAGCGCTCACTCACACACACACACACACACACACTTACTGTCTTCCTGCCATGAGCAAAATATAAACTGCCTGCTAATTAGAATGCAATTAAACGAGATTATTGGAACAATTAATTGTCTGTCTTTGCTGTAATTGGAGTGTGTGATGGAGCTTCGGTGCCTGGGTGCAGCACACAGCAGGGGACAACAAGGGAAGTGAGTCATCGTTTCAAATACACCAAATTCACATAGTTAAAAATGTGCCGAGAAAACTGAGTCAAAAAAAAGTCTCTATAAAGTTTTCAATATCACCTGCAGGCATTAAAATGGAGGGAAAAGTGTAGCCTTTCACTTCTAAACTGCTCATCTTTTCTTTAGCTGGAAGTTATAATCCTGTCATGAAACCTCATTTTTGACTGTTTCAGCAATAGTTATTTACATACTGTCAACAAAAAACACCTTCAAACACATGAGGGATTCACAGGAGATGATGCCTTTAATCCAGCAGTAATGTTTGTCTAGTGCAAACCCAACATCTACTGCTGCTGCTGCTTCACACGAAAAGCATGAAACTAGCAAAACATTGGGTGACTTTTATTGTGAAATCAAAATAAATGCTTCACAAAGTGTATTTGTCAGCGAGGTGAGCTGTTACACCGCAACAACCGAGCATCAAACGCTCACTTTAAAGAAGGTTCTTAAACAAATGGACAAGTTCATAGTCATTGTTCAACACTGCACTACAACAGAAGTCACTGCTTAGAGTATTTGTATTTTATTATATTCAGTACTGTTTTAGTGAATTAGAGTAATGAATGGCAACATATAACAAAGACGACATGAGAGCAGTGTTCTTTATTTCAACCTATTTCATCAACGAACCAGGAAACAAAGCTGGCAAAATTTAATTCAAAAACAACAGTTTATGATTGATAAAAGTTTTTATGAATATCTTGTTTCTATATAATCCACGTGCAGTTTCCCTGGAATCAGGCTGTTCAGCCGTTCAGACACACGTTCAAACTGAAGAACGTGGGTCCAAACCCAATTGTGACACTCGGGGCCCTGTAATGGAATTAATATTCAGCAGCACAAGCAGAGGCTCTGAAATGATGACTTTGAAAAGCTGCTGGAGCTGATTTGACTCCTTCACTTGACTCCTTTGGAAGCCGGCTGTCGGCTCCAGGAATGAGCACACACCTGCTCTGCTGCACAAACCTGCACATGAATGTTCAGCAGGGCTTTTTGTCAATGCAAAATTTCTTTCATAACTCAGGGAGGAACTTTTCAAATAGAGGGCATCACCACATCATTGATGCCCTTCATTTCCATGATTGGAAACGGCTCCGTGGATTCAAACTGAATAATCAAGAGAGGTGAAATATTTCCTCCAGTATTTATGGATCCTGCCTGACTGAAGACTGAATCTCGTCTGTAGTTGAATGTAGCCTGTAGCCAAAAGTCAGAGTCGCACTTCTTTGGATGATAAACTGATTTTGTTGTAATGATTCTGTGATTGCTGATTTTGTGTCTGTGCAATAGCAATAAAGTTGAATTTAATCTAAATAATTAAAATGAATTTATAGTTTCCTTTCATTTCCAATCAGTTGGTAAAAAAACAAAAAGCTAATTATCAATTTCCCCCATGGCATTTCCAATTTTCCTTATGCATTCGTGATAATGAGATGGGGGTGTCCATGTATATGCAGAGAGTGTGTGTGTGTGTGTGTGTGTGTGTGTGTGTCACTTCCAGTCCGATTGCAAATCATGCACCAATCACAGCAATCACAGCTCTGTCATCAGTGGACGAACTGCTTCACATCCTGAGCCACAGCCAATCTGCCGTCATCACGTAAGCATTAAAAAACTGGGAGAAGTGATGACGATAACGGGAAAAGTTGCATGGGGAAAATACACAAAGGCCGAGATAAGCGATGAAATATGTGCCAAGAATAAAAGAGAGGAAAACTAAGAAGTTGAAGGATTAAAAAAAAAAAGGAGTCAGTGATAAAAAGGAAAGTAAAATAAATTAAGTTTTAATTTATTTTATCAACTGATTGGTGGCGAAGGGAAAGATTCAGAGATTGAAGTGTAAAGCTTTTCATTTTTTCTTTTAATTGCTTACGTATTTTTGGCTCAGAAGCTTTTACATTTTGTCAGTTTTTGGGGCTCGTACATGCTACATAACAAACTTCATGTGTGTGTGTTTAATCATTTAACAAACCACCTCTGCACTGGTGGAAGTAAAGAGAAAATGAGAGCCATGCTAACACGGATACGAGGAAGTAATCACAGCCGCCGTATTGATCTGCTTAGATTTTCTCATCAGACATTGGATGAAGTTGTACGGAAAGTCTGTCCTGTGGATAATAAGCAACCTGTGATGAAGGCAAACATTATCAAAGCCTGT
Organism: Centropyge bicolor; assembly: GCA_037975185.1. NCBI lineage: Eukaryota > Metazoa > Chordata > Actinopteri > Pomacanthidae > Centropyge > Centropyge bicolor. The sequence continues at coordinate 87,773 of JBBMOC010000003.1, forward strand.
GACAGCGACTACAAATATCCCTTGAACCCACACACACTGACAGGAGACAGAAGCAGCGTGGAGAACCCACAGAGAGTTTAAAGGAGCTTTTTGTAGATTGAAATTTTGGCATATCAATGGCATAATAATGAGTTTTTGAGTTGCCAGATGGATGGGTTTAACGAACGGGCCGGCTCAGATAGTGCCAGGTAGACCGCGATCACAGAAAAACATCCTTCACTCCAAATAGTCCAAATATTGTCTGATAATTCTTTTAATTTTCCAGCATTAATTGTGTTGTCCCTCACAGCAAACAGCCATCTGATACGCACCTAGAAAGTTAAATTAAACCATGACGAGTGACTGCAAATTGTTTTTTGACTAAAGGTCAGTGAAGGTTTCCTCCTGCTCTCTAACAACTGTATTGAATTAATTACATCTGATCCACGAAAGCCTCTCAGACTGAGTGAAATCTGAAGTCATTTATGAGCTTGTCAGGCGCAAATCGAGCGATTTCCTCGTGACTGTTTGTAATGTTGGGCTGAAATCCAGCAAGAGTGTGAGCGAATTAATTTGACGGCTAACAGAAGATCCTCAGTCATTAAAGCACTTGGACGACTGGAGCAAGTCACAGAGGAATATCATTCATAATGGATTTATTTTAGAAGAGATTTTCTCCTGGAGACACGGCCGCCTGCTGAGAGATAATCCTGCTCCGGAGATTCATCTTTGGATTGTAAACTTTAAAAAAAAAAAGGATGCGATTGAAAATGCTCAGATGTTTGTTTTAATTCTGATGCATTTTCTTCATCGGTTTTTATGCACATTTTTTATTTGTGTATAAAAACAGCTGGATGGAAATACTGAAAAAAAAAGATCAGTGTGGAGCCATGAAGAGTCTCCTTCAAATTAACACATGAAACAAACATGAACACTATATTTTCATCATGTTTTCCACCATTAGAGGTTTGACTGACTCTTTCAATCAGGTCATCTTGATGCACCTTCTTCTTCTTCAATGGTTAAAAGTCACCTGACTGGAGAACAGGTGCCACCAACTGTTTCCACTTAACTTCTAATATTCTCATACTTATAAGTAGTGGATGGAAATGTAGGTTAATTACATACATTCAGATATAATTTGTGCTACATTTGGATGGAAACCTGATTATATTTAGTGTCAGTCTGGTTTTCACACAACATTATAGATGAAAATTCATAACCTGCCATCAACAGTGTTACTACAACAGCTTCCTCTAAAACTGAAGATTCTCGTGTTGCTTCAGACAAATCAATTCTAACATCAGGTTGAAACTAAAGCAACACAGAAACCAGAGCAGGGCTGACTTCATTCAGGGGATGATTGATGGATTCTGATCTGATCAGCTGGACAACATTGTTTGTCAGTTCCTTCGAAAACTGTTAGAGATCACGACTGCAAAGATAAAAACTGATTGTGGTCTCAGATGATATGTGTTCAAAAGTAAATTATTGCCAATAGCTCCATCATATTGTGGGTTTTATTTCTGATCTAAAGACTTTTTTTGGAGTACCTAAATATCCCAGTTTTTGTTTGACTTTCAGACCACACAGGTCACTTTTTCACATCATTAATGGGGTTAAAAAATGGTGATATTATGTCCTGTCATGTTTTAGTTGTGGGGGCAGCTAAATGCTTGTAAAACATCTGCTGCTGCTGGCTTCATAATTAATCTTTTTATGTATGCAGATGATGTGGTTATATTTCGTGCCTGCAGAGCTGGTCTCCAACATCTGCTGTGTTTAAGCTCTCAATATGGCGCCGGCTCTGACTGACATTGGATTTAATGCTGAGCAAGGCAATGCAATGATAATTAGCATGACGAGGACAGAAGATCTATATTTCCAGTGGAGGTGCTCTTGAAGCGAGCGGCGAGGTCAAATATCTTATCAACGATGTCGTAAATGATACGGTAATAACAGCACACTTGGACTTTGTACTCTCACGTGTGCTGAACTTGTGTGAAGGTCTGTCTGCTCCTGTGCAGAGCTCAGCTGGTGTGATCACCCTGCAGGGACCCACAGACACTTACAATGATGCCACGAGGACGTTTCAAGATTTTATAGTTCTGCCGGTCATAAGTTCTCCAGCGTAAATACACCCACATGGCAGGTAGTGAAAAGTGACCTCATGTACAGATTCACAGTAAATGGGGAATAACAGATGGACAAAAGAAGGGAAGAGAAACAAGAGGGAGAGAACTGGATCAAAGGCTGATTTTACACATGGTACAATAGTATATGAAGTAAAGGTACTGAGTTCTAAGATCAATCAGTCTCAACACACACGGCAGGTTGATACTCGCTTCTGTATTTATTGTCTGTACAGTCGACACGTTTGCACACCTTAAGTATATTTGTCCACCTTAACCCTTTATAGGGCGCTCCCTGAAATACTTTGAAATTAAATAATTCAATCTTAGAGTGTTACTGGAGGACATGACAAAACTTTATTTCTGTTGTAACATTTTTCAAAAATTTTTCACTTATGTAAAGTAAAGTGTGCCAAAATTACCAAAAATAGCCGCTTGCCTGATAAAGGGTCAAGATAGACAACTGACCCTAAACACTTTGAGTTAGTTCTGTCTTTGACAATATAATTATATTATGTGCTTTGATATGTTCAGTTTTAGTTTCACTCCACATTTTCTGTTCATAAACATTTATGCAACCATATTTGGTGCAAAAATGCAAAAGACTACATTCAGGAGGCCGAGACAAATCCAAGACGCCAGCAAAGTGCTCTCGAGACCAGACTCGAGACCAAGACCAGCAGGAAGTGCTTCAGCTCTGACTAACACTTCACCGATTTCGATTCCTTTAGATGAATTCAATTAAAAGAGTGCGGCACTCATAACACCGCGTCCTCGTTCACCACGCCTCACACAAGCCGGCATCAATCACACTAATGCTGGAGAGGGTTCCAGGCCGAAGCAGATGTTGGTTTTACCCTGATTAAATGAAGGTATCATAACAATAGCTCATTTACTGGGCGAGCAGAGTAACAAAGAGAAGGCTGAGTCTCACTTTCCTCTTCCCTCCCATTAATCCACTGTGACAGAACAACTTGGCATCACGAGCCGACGTCACGGAAGGTTCTGGGTTCATTGTTCCAGCTCGGACCGGTGGGTTTTTCTTACAGCACAGAGACGGTCGGTGTGTGAGTGGAGCCGTATTTCATCAGATATTAGCAGGAAGGAAAAACAGACTGGTGAGAAGCATCATCTCCTCAACTCAAGTTTATTAATAATTCCTCCCAAAAAAAAGCCCTAAAAGTCTGAATATCTCTGATAACTCTTTGATTTTGACAATTCTTTATTTAATCCCTCTCCACTAACTTCGTGTCACCAGAGAAGATGTGAGCTTTGCTTTCATTATGTTTCTGACACCACTTATTAGTCAGTGCTTTCGTTTGGTTGATACGACTGAAATGCCGGATTACATTTCCTGAAATCTTGTTTTTGCAGAATTCTCCATTTTTATTCTGAACGCCAGATGCACATTCTGAAATTCCTCAGCCTGAAAATTTAATATACTTAACAGTCACACCCAAACTCACACCGACACCAACCTCCTGAGTCACGACTGCAGCCATTTAGCTCAATGACAAATATCCACAAACGTTTCATCGTCTTTGTGAACGCATCCAAAAATGTCTCTTGGTTGTGTTCACCTTTAGCTTCTTTGAGATCAGCTAGTTAATCATCAATTCATAACTGAGGTGTTACTTCAGATGTAGCCTAAAAAGAGTGCACAGATCCCCACACTGATGTTTATTTCCACTCCTGACAGGCTCAGAAAGAAAAAGACGAAGTGTGTTTTGATTCTGTTTTGTTCAGCTCTATAACTGTTGACACTGAGAACGAACTTTGGGTTTCAGCCTTTCAGTGAATGTGGCCACTTCCACTGAATTAAAGCACGTTCTCCTTCTTCACAAATTAACATGCTAACAGCACAAGGACTGATGACACCTGCTCTGTTTGATGATGGAGAGCGTCAGAGGTGTGCAGAGGTTGGGTTTGTGCCATCTGTTATCTCTGAGCACTAATAATGTTCTGGTGCCTTTTAACCTGCTTTTCAAGGACGAATTTTCATCCTCGCAGTTTTTAATGTTATCAAAGGTAGAAGGAATCCAACCAGCTCTGAGCTGCTAATGGCATCCAGTCACATGGTCTGCACAGCTTCAGTTTTATGAAGTAAACATGGGGGTCGCTGCTGAGTCTCTGATGAGGACGATGTGATGCTGCTGGACGCTGTGATCGTAACATATCCACTGTCACGACCAGTTAAGAGGTTAATTCTTGACATATGTGTTTTGCAGATGTAAAATGTTTTCAGTGAAGAGGCGAGTTGCTGACAGAAGATTAAGCTGCTATTTACACATCCAGCATTTACTGAGCAACATTTATGTAAAGTCGTGTTTTTGGTCACCTGATGAAAATCCAATATTCAGTCTCTTCTTAGCTCTGTCTTGTCTCGTCTCTCTGTGGGTTCGTAACATAGACTGTATAAAATATGGACATAGTGTCCGTGACGTCACCCATAGGTTTCTGAAGAGCAAAAATGAAGCAAATCGTAGTGCGTAGCCATCTTGGTAGCCTACCTCCGGTTACTCCAAATATGGACAAAGAGGTGGAGCGAGGGCGGAGCTGAGGCGGGTCGAATGAACGCTATTGGCTGAAAAAAGCCGCTGAAAAAAGCCGCTTTATTCGAAATAATCAAACTAGCTACGACTAACCAGCTAGGTTAAATGCTAAATATTGTTGCTAGCCGGCTAACCCCAAATCTCTTTCCCAAACTCAGTGACTAGAATTAGCCGGGGTGACGCCCTTTAGACCGTCAGTGGCTAGTTGACAATCAAAGTGGCGCCACTTAGATTGACAGCTATGAATTGTGCATAATGATGTATGCTGTATATTTTAAACGAACGCCTTATAAAAAAATTCACCCCCCCCAGAGTTGTCATGAAGTAGAAAAACAGCTTATGAGACTAGAGCCATGTTTTGAACCAGGCTGTAAATATGTTTTTTTTTCTGTCGTAAAATCTGACATTTTAACATGGGGCTCAAATGTAATTGACTCCCTTCTGCAGCCTGCTCTAGTGGTTATTCGAGGAACTGCAGCTTTTTTGCACTTCCGCATTGGCTTCATTTTTCAGCGCCGGAGGTTGCCGCTTGGTTCGTAACTATGAGAAATCCCTTGTAAAGTCTTGTTATCTTGTGTTTTTATGTCTTAGTATGAAACAAGTCACAGAAGAGGTTTATGTTGTGTATTAAATTGTTTGGCTGGTGAATCATTAATATCAAACTCAGTGCTCAAAGTTAGGATGTGACTGTACTCATGATTGTACCAGCGCTCTAATTAATCATGTCGATGTTCCTGCAACACGTCAAACATTACAACAGAAAACAGTGGTTCAGCCACAGAGTTCCTGTGAATCATCGTTCGTCCTACAGGGCACATCCTCGGCTTCTTAATTGCTTTTAGGAGCCAATGTGATAAAACATGCCAGTTAGCTTTGATTGAGGCGAAGCCGCTCGCAGCGCCGCGTCCCACAGGACGTTAAAAAGCTCCTCCAACCCCACCTGCTCACTCCGGAGCCGGCAGCTTCACCCTCAGCAACATCCAACATGACAAAGGCTCCTCATTAAGGAAGAAAGCAATTTTCCAGCCTCAGTGGTGCCGCGATGGATTCCTGAAGAGAGGCGGCTCCGCGGCGCTCAGATCCAGAGCTGAAGACTTTTATCAGTTCTTCGTTTCTCACTCTGAGTTTTCATTAATAATTGAAAGCACGTTGTGTAAATGAGGCATTAAGCGTCTGCGGACCAGTGAGTGTTTGCTTTTCTGAACAACATTGAATATTACTTCTTTTAATGTCAGTCATTTGTTGGGTTTGTCTCTTTTGTCCAAACTGAAATATCTGAACAACTAACAATTCATGGTCTCCACTGGACAATTACTCATGACTTTGATGATGTCACAGCTTTTTTTTCAAGCCCCACTATTGGATAGATGGATGATTTAGGTTTATATTTGGTCTGCCTGCACTTATTGAACTGATTGTAATGAAGAAACAGACACTCATGTTTCCTGCATCATTGATAGTCATCACCTTGATGAGCCTCATCTTGTGCCATCATCAGGTAAAATTTGGCCATTGCTTTTGTTTGGCGAAACTAATGACCTTCCCATCAGCTCTGACCTGCTCTTGACATCACGGCGAAGCACCAACAATAATAAAGTGAGACAAGTTTTGGTTCTAAATGGGACTCACTTTGCTTCGAGTTTGAGATAAAAACATACACATTTATTTTCCTGTGTTATGGTTAATATTCAGTGGAGACACAGCTGAATATTATTCTCATACCAATGAGCATAAATCTCATATCCCCTGATGTTTTTATTTAGCGATCACTGATTTTAATTTAGTTTTCGGTGAACGGGGCCGTTATGAACGTGTCATAAAAAGCCCCAATATATCATGAAATATTAATCACAGTACTTAGGAGAAGGTTTGAGTCTGATGAGTCTCCCGCAGCGTGAGTTATCTGCTGTGAGCGAGCGCAGACACACCAGTAAGTCACCCGTCTAATCTCTCTTCAAGGTTTCAGTCCTGAGCGCTGAGCTGAGGCTGGAAGCATCACGGCCGTCTGTCCTGCCAACGTCTGTCGAGGTTCATCGCATCCACGTAAAACAGTGTCTGTTCTGATAACAGTGACTATTTACTGAGGAAGATAACGTGAAAATCAGGATTTACAAATGTAGTTGTGATTAGTTTATTCTGTCGGTCAAAATGTGCTTAATAGTCTTAGTTGGTTCTGTGTATCCAGGGCAGGGAGCTGAATTAAGGTTAGACCAACCTACTGAACACGACCTGCTCACCGCCAAACAGGAGCCTACAAAACTACAACAAAAACGGCTCCCTCCTACCTGAACACCCTGATTCAGGTCTACACTCCGTCTCGCTCACTACGCTCGACCAATGAAAGGCGCCTGATACAAGCACCTCAAAAGGGCCCGAGGTCAATAGCTAGACTCTTCTCCTCTGTGGCTCCCCGGTGGTGGAACGAGCTACCAAACTCTGTTCGATCTGCAGAGTCACTCTCAGTCTTTAAGAAAAGACTAAAGACCCAGCTCTTCACTGAACACCTTGGCACTTGATAAACTCCTATAAAATGAACACATATACACACACACACACACAAAAAAAAAGTCTAATTGTATGTTGAAATGTATGCCCCCCACACAGGCCCTATCTAACTTGAACCTTGTTTTTTTTGGCTCTTATCCAGGTTGTTTTCTCCTGACTAGATCCTTGCTTGTGTTGTATTTGCTCTCAGATGTACGTCGCTTTGGACAAAAGCGTCTGCTAAATGAAATTGTAGAATTGTAGAAATTGTAGAGACGAACTAACTTAGCAACCAGCTGGCGAACATATAGGAACTCCTTCAGGAGCTGATGGAGACCAAAACAGAGCCGAGTGGACGGTGAAGACTGGACTTAAAATTGATGGTGTCAGCAACTTTTCCCAAAAACTTTACAAGCTGATATTATATCAGTGGTTTGTTAACAGCTTGTTCAAAGTGGCCAAAGAATCAGTAGGATCCAGTCTGAGTCAGAGTTTTTGTTTGATAAGAAAACAAATGTTTCTTCCTTCCTCGTTACAAAAATTACAACATGTGTCAGTTTCGTCATTTCCCAAAACCGACACCAACTTTTAAAATGTCAAATACTTCACGTTGAGCCAAAATGTTGGGAACTCTGTGACACGTGGGAGAAAAGGATCAGGATAAGATTTGAAGACGATCACCTCCCATCATCCAGACGTCATTCAGCCGAGTCGGTGTGGAGCGCTGGCGTGAGACGGCAGCTCGGTGTGTGTGTGTGGTTCTGTACAGGCTGGGCTTGTAAGACAGCAAAAGTAAACACACCCACACAGTGTAACCTGTGATTTCCCCTCAGAGCTCTGCCACGACACGAAGCTGCACAGTCGCCCTCTCAGCCATACGCGCGATTGTGTCCCAGGCGGCTCGGTGAGTGCAGCCTGTCACTCGCAGGAAGGTTTGCCTTTAGCGACGCCGGCTGCCGAGGGGCCGCGGGGCTCTGGAGCTTATTACTAAACTATGTAGCTGTCACTCAGCGAGGAGCAGATGCCCGTGAGACGAGGCAGGGTTAGGGAGGAGGAGCAGGCATCGAGCTGCCCAAAGAGGCTCGACAAATCCTCCCCAAGGTTTACTTTATATTTGATAGTGAAGGGGTTTGAAAGAGCAGCGTAAACAGGCCGACGAGGAGTCAGGACCTGTAGCCAAACACAATAAATAAGCCCCATCGATTGGAAGGAGAGAGGCTCATGGGGGAAATTGGGCTGTAGTTCGTGAGCTACGGCCCAGGTGGGAACAGGTGAGACGGCACAAGGCCAAGAAAGTTATGGATCCTCTTAAAGGAATAATCCACCCTGATATTCTAGAGTCAGTTTTATAATAAGATAAGATAAGATAAGATAATTCTTTATTGATCCCCCATAGGGGAAATTCGGGTGTTACAGCAGCACAAGCATACAATCAGATAGAAGTATAAAGTATACAAAATAAAAAACTATAAAAACTATATAAAAAAAAGTACAAGTGGAACCTAAAGTGGCTTAGTGAAGATAAAGTGACAACATCAAATAACAAAACAGCAGCAAATGAGAATATGAGGTAGATAATGCAGCATAGTCATGTCAGTAAAGCAGCCAAATATTGCAACCTGAGAAATAAGATAACGGCCTAATGAATATATATATATATATATATATATATATATATATATATATATATATATATATATATATATATATATGAAGAGGTATGTACAACTAAGTGCAAATGGCAGATCCAAAGTGACTTAGTGAACATGACAAAGTGACAATANGGCCTAATGAATATATATATATATATATATATATATATATATATATATATATATATATATATATATATATATATGAAGAGGTATGTACAACTAAGTGCAAATGGCAGATCCAAAGTGACTTAGTGAACATGACAAAGTGACAATACAGTCCAGCAGCAAGTATTGCAGTATGAGTGAATGAATAGTGCAAGCATATGATGTAAACCACATATTATTAGTCCTGAGTGCAGTAGTCAGTGCATGTGCATATGATACTGTGCATATGATAATAATGATGACGACCCTGTCTGGTCCTAGTTTGGTTCGTGTCCTGAATTATTTCAGACGTCTCAACACTTTGTAACAAAGGTGTCTGTGTCCTTTCTACTGATGTTTGTCCCTGAATGACTAGTAGATGATAAGCTGTGTTTGTACTTGGCAAGCATTACAACGGGTCATTGTAATTCAGGAATTCCCCCTTTGGTCCATCTTTCATGATGCGTCCTCACAGAGTAAACACAGTCTGAGTTTCAGTCTGAGTGAGAGACCAAATCCAGAGAATAAGAATAAAACATCAGGACTATCTGACTTCCACGGCAGCCTCTTTAATTCTCACCCAGTCGGGAAGGAAAGAAAGAATCTTGCTAACCCTTAAAAAAAGCTCTTTAAAGATAAACCTTTATTCGTCCCACAGTGGGGACATTTACAAAAACAATGTGGCCTGTCCGGGGATCGAACCTGCGACCTACTGAGGAGAATAATCAGCTGACTGCTGTTTCACTCAGCTCTATCAAAGGTTTTATCCTCTTTCAGCTCATTGTTTTGGTTTTATTGCCTTCAACTTTATCATTCACTGCTTCATTCTCACCATTTTATCAAACTCATCCTCAGCAGCCCACTTTGAAAACCCTCGAACTAATGCATCTTATGTCTTGAAAATTAATTTGACTTTAAACTGATCAATCAATCATTCAATCAATTGAAGTTGCCATGACGTTTGACTTCTGTCCAAAAAGGCTGAAAAGTGAAGAAATGCATGAGAGGAGTGACGGAGCTGCGACTGTCCGAGGCCTCCTGCCAAAACACTGTGTGACACCTGGGGTCAGGGGACGTGGGCGACGCTGACAGACCACCGCTCAGTGTGGCGACGCAGCGCTGGTCGCCGGAGCTAACCAGCCATGAGAAGCTGTCAGAGCCTGTGTTTCTCTGCCGGGGTCTGGTGGAGCTTTGACAGCCACCATGAGCACATTTTCAGGCCTGTGAGAGAGACGCCGCGTGGCCACCTGGGGGCTGCCGGCGCTCGCCCACCCACTGTGGACTGACACTGCTCACACGGTGTCACGCTGCCAAAACAACAAACTAACAACTCCTCTCAAAACACATGTAGTTACGTATGTTAAACAGCTCGACAGGTGCGACGACAGGAATCGAACAGCGAGACGCTCAGCAAACAGTCAGCTGTGTCTAAATCGTGGTTAAATCGTGTGCAGTGTTTTGGTTATATTGTATGTGAAGAGACCATTATTCATGAGTCTCATGTCAGCTGTTATTTAAAAGTCCTTTTGTTTGGTTGGGATCGCGCAGGATAAAAGAGTTACTGATCTGTATTTTATTTCAAGGTAAATGTCACTACAAAGGTTCAGGTGATGTATTGGTGCTGGATGGGACTTTTATTACAGAGCACACAGCACTTTCCAGCTCTCTACATCATTTTGTGTGTTGTTTGATTCTGATTGCTCACATGTTAAATAAGAAGCACTGAAGAAGAACAACAGAACTCTTTTCTCTGTCTTCCTCTCACATATATTCATCCTCACTGAGAGCTCCCATCACACACGGCCTGCAGAGGTCAAAGGTCACAGACCAAAGGCTGAAGGCTGCAAAACAGAATTTATATTCATCTCCCAAACGCCGGCTCCCGGTGATTGAAAAAAACAATCTAAAGCAATTAACCTTCTGTCCTGGACGTGATGTGTGGGCAACTTAACGAGGATGTTCTCGGCTTTTAATTACTCTCCAAAGTCGCAGAGCCCAACCCGGATTAAAAGTTATTTCAAGGTAAAGCGGAGCGGCGACAGGGACGCGGCCGCCGGAGAGATAACTGACATCGGTGATTACAACAGGAACGACTGTTTTCGAGGGAGCATCGGAGTGGAAGTCAACGCGGCAGGTCTTTCCTGTCCGCCGACCGCAATAACTACGCAATTCATATTCAAATTCCAGCTGATAATTCTTGCCAGCCGGCAGTCAATAAGGAGGAGAGTGAGTAGTGTTGATGCCAGCAGACTGTGTCACGACCCCCCCCAGTAATATCCAGTCGAATCTAATATTCCATTATGAAGAGTCCAGTTGCTGCTTGAGCTGTTGTTTATGAGCACTGAGCCGCTTTGAATTTTGAAGTAGTTATGATGGAGATGATAATAGAACTGTGAGGTGTTTACAATATGGCAGCGGTGGAAGAAATGTTATCAACAACATTTACATAAAGTATGAAAAGTAAAAGCAGTGTTTTTTTATTCGTATCTCATGTGGCTGTACATCTGTAAGTTTTGCAGATGTTGAAGGTTGAGCTCATTTGAACGGCTTTACATCCTGTCGGCTGCTTTCAGCAACAAGCATCAGATTCTATAAGATCATCATGTGTTTGTAGCCTGGTCGTCCTGTTTCATGAGCTCAGGAAATCAGCCTGTTTTCAGCTTTGTGTTGATGCATTTTCCAGCTGATCCAAGAGGCTTTTTAAAGAGTTTATTTAGATTAAGAAGGAGGAGAAGTTTCTTCATCCTTCAGTTTATTACAAACATTCAAAATGAACACATCTGGAGAGACATGGTTTCAAGTGCACCATGAAGGTAATCATAAAAATCGTAAAAAGTATAAAGTGGCATAAAATGTATCCTGAATTTGTACTGGAGTAAATGTACTTAGTTACATTCCACCGCTGCTAACAAGTGTGTGTAGTTTTGTGACTATTGCTCAGTCACATAGTTTTTAATTCGGTCTTGACTTTTTGTTTAGGGCCACGATACAGGTGTGAATATCCCACCATCCTCACTGTAGAAGAGTAATCCTCTGTTTCTGTTCTCATCAATATTTATACATACATCAATATTCTAGTCTGTTGGTTACAAGAAAAGCAATAAACCTTGAATGAAGGGGGTGTGGAGACGGTGAACACCCCACACAGTTCCTGCTGAGATAAAGTACATTCAGACTGTTTGCATAAGCGACTATCACACACAGAGGGCTGACATTACATGATTAAAAATCAGCCGAGGCTGTCGGCTTTTAGTTTTCCACCTCCTACTTTTCCAGAAGCATCAGTTTTCTCTAGGCTCTATGGGAAAAAAATACTAAAATGAAAACAAAGCAAATCTCCAAATCACCTCCCATCTGTTGATAATTGTTGTGGTTTTGTCATTAAAAGCTGGAACCTTCCAATAAAATGAGCTAAAAACAGCAATAAAGCATGATTTTAAATAAACAACAAAGCCAAAAACTTTATTAATATTGTCTATATGATGGTGGCAGCTTCTTCCAAACAGCAGGTGGATCCAGTCAATTTCACATCTGCGCCCTGAAAATATTCATATTTCTTTTACTTTCGGATGCTGCAATATCAGCTCGGTATTTCTGAATCTGTGATTTGGAAATGAAGAGCAAGCTATTTATTTTCAGATAATATATGCAAGATCCAACACATTATTGAGAAGGAGAGTAGAAAGAATATGAAGATGGGAAATGATGGCGTTCAATACGATTTTCTCTCTCTACTCATTCACTGATTCATTCATTTTTTTCCCGCAGTGTTTCCTTTAACATATGTGACCTGTGGCTTCATGTTCATGACAGTGATGACAACAAATATGACTGACTTTCAATTTCAATTTCAGTCTTGTTTAGTGTTTTAAAAAATCTTGAATTCATGATCTCCGTTTGATTTTATTTAAATAAGGGTCAAACATTTTTTCAAGTCTTATCTCCTCAAATAAAAATCTTTTCTATCTTACATTTGCAGCTGAGGTTAAAGGTCAGTTTTGACAGTCAAGAACTTTCAGCTGTTTTGAGTTTTTTTCCCTCAGATCCGCCTTTGAAACAGAAACCATTTCAGTGTCATTCAAAAAGACATCGTGTTACTGATTGAATCAGTCTCCATCAATCCAAAGCTCGTCAGCTGTCTGTTTGGGGAATAACTTGTTGGTTCTGTCTCATAACTGTGATTATTGAGTTCTCACTTTAAATACAGCTCAAATTAGAATTAATCACTGTGAACATTAACTTGTCAAATGTTGCGTGTCGGCTCAATGTCCTGCAGCAAATTTGCACTCACGCTATATCCACCAGGAATTATTTCAAAATAAAATGGAGCTGGAAGGAAACCTCCCTTGTGAGGAAAGATTCAAAACAGGGAATGTCCATCATTCATTTTAAGAGGCTCTACTGAGTTGCATTATGGGAAGTGTAGGAGCCAGCATTTTCAGATGGAACTAAATATCAGGATATCTGATCAATCAGTCGATCTTGACCTTTTTTAAATCTTCATCCTGCAGGTCCTGGAGGTGGATTAACTCTCTGAAGTATAAATTGTGAATAAAACCAAAACAATTAACTGAAAGACACTAAAACCTTCCATATGTTTAGCTACAGATAAAACCTTCCCACAGTGACTGACAAAGGTTCCACTGCCACTAGCTCTTCAGTATCATTATCTCGTTTCCATAAATACCTCTGTCATCCTCTCTTTTCCTTCCATCATCGTGTCACCATCCTCATCAGTTAACACCAGCTGATGCGAACACGTGTGAGCAGATTCAAAACGTACGTCCACACGGCAGAACAGAAACAATTATGCTTTATCAGGCAATTAAGCTGCGCGGGGATTGTGACTAATGGGCAAAACCTCATTTTATGTACTGGTTGTAACGCGGCTGACCGCTCCCTCCTCGTCTATCTGAGGTCATCAGGGCACAGAAACTCAATTTGATTCACACACTGTCCAATACGGAACACAATAATTGGACCGATGACGACGTTCGACTGACTGGTAATTGAATCGGAGAACAACCACAGGCCGCAGTCCTGTACAATTACAGATGTGAATGAGTGGATGGAAAATAATACTCACTCAATTATCTTTTTTATATAGAGAAGAAACAACCTTTTGCGTGAAGTCTGATGAGTTTATGTCTGTGTCGTATTAAAAGATAAAGGGCAGAGGAGTAAACAGACAGTCAGCATGTATTCATCATGGGTTTGTCTTTGACGCTGCCAGGCTGGTTGAACGTCTCTCAGTGTGGCTGATACATGGCTGTTGCTCAGCTAGAGTCACAGTTCAGCTCAACGGTGGAAGCACAGATTTTATCATGGTAAAAAACATCTCGAGTTAAGAGACTGAGATCAGTTTATTGATGCTCTTGAGGGATACAAAAATTTAGTGTCTATTCTTATTACTGTTCTGTTGTGTTTTCTAGTTTCTCTGGAGCCACAAAACCAGTTCCTGTTGTTAGGATGACTGGGGTATGGACTCAAACGCAACACGAAGAAACCAAAGTCTGGTAAAGCCTTTGATAAGGACAAAAGAAATCTTAAACAAAGAAAGCACACAGCAGGGTCGGGTCAAGGAAAGCCAAAAATCCAAAAACAGAAAAAACAGACAAGTAGAGCAGAAACCAAAAAGACAAGAGCACAGAACGGGCATGAGATGACGAAAGTGACCAAGAAGAACAAACAATCCAGCATCAGCAGACAGAAATGAACTGGCTTATAAAGAGTCCTGATGGTGATTGGCTGCAGCTGGGAACACACTGGGTGATAGGAGGAGGTGGGAGTGGCTTGTAGGAGAGGTGAGGCAGAGGCGGTTATACCCGAAAATCGTCATTTCCGTTTTCCAGATCACCTCCAAAATTTAATAATTTGTTCCTTGTCCCAGAAAGGACATTTCCGGAAAATTTCATCAAAATCTGCCTATAACTTTTTAAGTTATGTTGCAAACAAACAAACAAACAAACAAACAGACAGACAAACCAATGCCGGCAAAAACATAACCTCCTTGGCAGAGGTAAAAAACTAAGACAGAAAACTACGACACCAAACTAGGACCGAACACAGCAGGACATACACAAGACATGAACAGGACTACGGCAAAATCGGGACTATGACAGGAGGGACTGGAACTAAGAGGGAGACCGACAGGATAAACAGAGGGCAGACTGGCATAACTATGACACCTGCAATTCAATTAATTAAATGGTGAAATAAGTCATTATTCATCATCATTACTTTAGGTAAAGACGGGTTTTCAGTATTTGACACTGTGACACAAAATCAAGACAAATGTATTTATAGAAACTGGCACCATTAAAAGTCAAATCAGCTCTGACCTCTGTCTGTAATGAGGCCCTGGATGTAAAGACCAGCATCACTGGATTACTCTGATACTGAAGAAAACAAAAACCTGATGATTCACCATCAAGTTCTTTTTCTGTGACTCCTAAGCCGATTTATGGATGTTTAATCTTGATGGATATTGAATGTGAAATCCTCGGCAAGAGTCAGTCGAACTGAATCTAAAGATGTGTGAGTCACATATTTGTGTTCAGGTTTGAGTTTGAGTGACTCAGAGAAGGAGGGTGATTTTTCTTGTCAATCAGGTGCTACAGAAACTTCCTGTTGTCAGAAAACCAGCATGAATGTGAGTTTCAAGTATTTCAGTGTCAAATAATGATTAAAAAAAAGCACCTGTCACTATTTTAATGGGCGTCAGAGTTTTACCCCTTCACTTTGAAAGCAATGTTTTCCAGAGGTCTTTATGTGTCTGTTTATGCTTCTCTATTCAAAATAGATTATTTTTCAAGGCAACATAAGAGAGTTTTGTGTTCCACTGACAAAACCATGAAAACTTTGAGTGTGTACGACGCCACAGACAACGCAAAACATAATGACTTGCAAGTCAGTGTTTCATTGACCTCACGACTCAGTTACAAAACTCAACAGCCTGAAAGTGCCAGATGTAAAAGAGCTTGATGAATTCCAACACTGTGATTCACACCCGCGTAGTCGTCGTGGTATCAGAGTCAGACTGATCCAGCATGACATCACGGGTGACTGAGGTCAAACAGAGAGTCAGCGTGTGTGGGTCAGTAAACACAGGAGGCGTCATGATGGAACGGCAAGTTGGTGAAACCCCGAGTCTACTGCTGTTTGAGCATGTTCATATCAAGCGGCAACCTCCGGCGCTGAAAAATGAAGCCAATGCGGAAGTGCAAAAAAGTTGCAGTTCCTCGAATAACCGCTAGAGCAGGCCACAGAAGGGAGTCAATTACATTTGAGCCCCATGTTAAAATGTCCGATTTTACGACAGAAAAAAACATATTTACAGCCTGGTTCAAAACATGGCTCTAGTCTCATAAGCTGTTTTTCTACTCCATGACAACTCTGGGAGGGGGGGCGAATTTTTTTATAAGGCGTTCGTTTAAAATATACAGCATACATCATTATGCACAATTCATAGCTGTCAATCTAAGTGGCGCCACTTTGATTGACAACTGGCCACTGACGGTCTAAAGGGCGTCACCCCAGCTAATTCTAGTCACTGAGTTTGGGAAAGAGATTGTCGTGGGGTTAGCCGGCTAGCAACGATATTTAGCATTTAACCTAGCTGATTAGCCGTAGCTAGTTTGATTATTTCGAATAAAGCGGCTTTTTTCAGCCAATAGCGTTCATTCGACCCGCCTCAGCTCCGCCCTCGCTCCACCTCTTTGTCCATATTTGGAGTAACCGGAGGTAGGCTACCAAGATGGCTACACACTACGATTTGCTTCATTTTTGCTCTTCAGAAACCTATGGGTGACGTCACGGACACTACGTCCATATTTTATACAGTCTATGGCTCATATACAATGGACAGCATGAGTGGCTGCTTTCTGCCCCAAATCCAAACTTAGTGTCAAAACACAAGCCACAACACTTCCATCCCAAACAACAGATCATAACCATCCCTGAAGCTCCTCCTACACCTCCCTACTCAATTTACCACAAACTCTCACCATGTGCCCCCGACACAGTTCCACTGATTAAACATTTCATTCACAAATTACAAACTCCACAAACAAAGGCCTTGGAAAAAATGAAAAATGCACAAGTGACAAAACATGTAAAAACTAGAAAAGCACTCAGAGAGCGCAGACCTCCACCAAGCAGCACAGTTCCTCAAGCCTATAAAATATTAGTCCTACCTTTGATTTATCTATTTCAATGGATTCCTGAACCATAAAAACAGACCCTTAGCAGCTGGAATCACGTTGATATCATTTTTAGTTTAATAATTATTCCCAGAAATCAACATTTCTGTTATGGCGGTTTTCCAGATCACCTCCAAAATTTAATCATTTGTTCCTTGTCCCAGAAAGGACAATTCCTCAAAATTCCATCAAAATCTGTCCATAACTTTTTGAGTTATGTTGCAAACAAACAAACGCCAGCAAAAACATAATGAATGAGTGTCAGTTTGTCCCAGGTCGACTCTGAGACAGGGACAAAAACAGGAGCACACTGAGAAACTAAACGCCAAGTAAGTTATTAACTACAAAATAACAGAAGGGAGAGGTTTGTAGTGTCAGTGCTGTGGAGTGGATGAGTGCAGATGTGCTTCATGGATGTTTAGTTATGAAAAGAAAAGGGACTAAAAGAGGAGATCTGTGAAGGACTGGCTGCTGCTCCACCGGGCTCAGGTGAGTCTCATGCTGCTGATTACACTCCTAATTGTTCTGCAGAGGGGCCGTCACAGCTGTTACACATGGAGCTTGTGAAAACACTGTGTTTGCGCTCTGGTGTTTGATCATCATCATTGAGATCAAAATTCATCCCAGTCGTCTGCTGAGGGAAGCCAGTGCTTTCTCCAGCTCCTTCTGCAAATACACAAACTCATTCAGGCCTGTTTGTCTGTGCTCTGTGTTCACTGCCGCGTGCACATCGGTTTTAAAAAAGTCAGCACGTCACAGCTGCAGGCGGCAGCTGGGACGGAGACGACAGGTAACACAAAGCTGCAGGAAGCCGAGCCTTTTCTCTGCGTGCTCACCGCCTCGAAAATAGTTCCCCATCTGCAGTTAGAGAGGCAGGTTTTCACATGTCC